>SJYW01011514.1:262941-290148 GCA_006410735.1 Raphicerus campestris | reverse complement strand
GGGGGTAGGGTGGGTGGAGTAAAAGCCAAACAAATCTGTGACTCCAAGTTCCCTTGGTTCACTGTGTCCTTTTGTTCCTTTATTCAGTCCTTATTTATACACTGATGTGGGGCTTCCCGTCTAGTCAAACCTATGGTTTTTCCAGTAGTCATGTATGGATGTGAGAGTTGGACTATAAAAGAAAGCTGAGCGCCGAAGAACTGATGCTTTTGAACTGTGGTGATGGAGAAGACTCTTGAGCGCCCCATGGACTGCAAGGAGATCAAACCAGTCAATCCTAAAGGAAATCAGTCCAGAATATTCATTGGAAGGACTGATGCTGAAGACGAAACTCCAATACTTTGGCCACCTGATGTGAAGAACTGACTCATTTGAAAAGACCCTGATGCTGGGAAAGATTGAAGGCAGGCGGAGAAGGGGACAACAGAGGATGAGATGGTTGGATGGCATCACCTACTCAATGTACATGAGTTTGAGTGAACTCCAGAAGTTGGTGATGGACAGGGAAGCCTGGTGTGCTGCAGTCCATGGGGTCGCAGAGTCAGACACAACTGAGCGACTGAACTGAACTTGGGGCTTCCCAGGTGGCATTAGTGGTAAAGAACCTGCCTGACAGGTTCAGCCATAATAGACATGGTTGGATCTCTGGGTTGAGATCTCCTGGAGGAGGGCATGGCAACCCACTTGGGTATTTTTGCCTGGAGAATCCCATGGACAGGGAAGCCTGGCAGGCTATGGTCCACTGGGTCACAAAGAGGCAGACATAACTAAAGTGACCTCATGGGCACACTGACCATATAGCGTAGAAAGTATTTAAAATTTTCCCCCACCGACAATATGAGAAAAAATAAAAATAAAATTGTATTGTGGGCAATGGTGTGGGGAAATAATTACTTTTATAGACCCATATTGGGAGTGAATCAGTACAACTTTCTGGGGTAGCAATTTTCACAGTATCTGTAAAAATTGTAAAAATACATATATTTTGATCCAATAATTCTATTTGGGGAATCTATTTTATAGAAATAATCCCATAAGTAGGTAAGGGTATATTTCTAATAGTTAGAAATTGTGTCTAATAGTAAAATAGCTGGAAGAATTCTAAATGTCCAATTAAAGCATAGTCACAAAATATGATTCAATGAAGCCATTAAAAAGTAGATCAGAGATCAATATTTTGACACAAAAATCTCTATAAAATATATAGTTGAGAAAACAAAATCTCGGAACAATATTTGTTTTTTAATTTAACCATCTTACAAAGAAATTACCATGTCCTAGGCATTATTCTAAACAGCTTACAAATTTTAACCATTTAATCTACCATCACAATCTTATGAAATATTTGCTGATGGGGAAATTAAAGCACAAAGAGGTCAAGTAACTTGTTCAGGGTCGCACAATTGGTAAATATTAATAATAGTCTGGCTCCAGCATCTGCCCTCACGCGCCAAATGCTATATGTGAGTAGAAGTGGGTGTCTACTTCATGTGTCCATGTGTGTTTATAAATGTGACCATCAGGAAGGATAAACACCAAACTCTAAATGCACACTGCTTCAGACAAAGGGTCTAGGTGGAGGAACAGAAGAGGACGGTGTTCACTTTTCAATTTAAACGTTCATATGTTACTTGAACAAGTTACAACATTTGTTGTAATATTAATATTCTAAATCTTAAAAACAAAAACTAAAATGGTGACATTCCTTAAGTAACTATTAGTGCTAGGCAATATGCGAGAGTGGGGGTGGGGAGAAAGAGAGATATATATATGTATATATATACACATATATATAAAGAACGACGCCTGCTCTTAAGTGGCCCGCAGGCGAGGTACGGAGACACAGACGGACTGCAGTTTTGCTTCACGCTTACTTCTCAATCGCTTATTCTGCACCATGTGCACGCGCTCAGTGGCTAAGTCGTGCTGGACTCTGCAACTCCACGGCTGTAGCCTGCCAGGCTCCTTTGTGCACAGGATTTCCCAGGCCAGGATTCTAGAGTGGGTTGTCATTTCCTTCTCCAAGGGTCTTCCCACCCCAGGAGCCCTTGTCTACTTCGTCTCCTGCATTAGCACATGAATTCTTAACCACTGAGCCAGACACTGTCTAATCACTTTTTCTTAAGAAATAATAATGGTCATTCTGATAAGTAAAAATGATTCCTCTTATTTTGAAGATGAGGTAATCAAGGCTCAGAGAGGTTAAATGTCCTTCCCAGTATCACTCTGCTAGTAAGCGGTGACCTTGGGAATCAAGACAATCACTTCAGTGTCTCTTCCAGCTGGTGTGCTCTCAGGCATCTTGAGTCGACAAGCACTTCTCAGGCTACACCTGTTTCGGCCTACTCTGCCTGCAGCAGTTTAGGTCCCAAGAGTTCCTAGGAGGGGGAAAGTAAGGAAGGCAAGGACTCTGGAGGGTCATTTTGCCCAGAAGCCAAACCAGACTGCAAGGAGATGACATCTCAAACTGTGGCTGTGATCAGACAAATCCATCTTCGCTGTAGGAAAAGCACCTGTTCCCTGCTCTCAAGGAGAGATGCAAATTGCTCTGTGATTTAGCCCTGTCTGGCTCAGTCTCAGCTGTACCTCACTCCTTCTGGGATGGTCACTTCAAGACTTGTTTTCAATCTTAATGACAATGCATTCAAATTTCGTCCCCGTGTTTGGGGTGTGATTTCTCATAGCCCCCGGGAAGAAGAGAGCTGAGGCCCTGAGCCTGGCCAGATCAGTGGCTCTCTGTCCTGGCTCACGGTAGAGTCATAAGGGGAGCTCTTACAAAACTCAAGGTCCACCCTAGGTTGATGTCTTTGTATCTCTGGAGATGAGGGTCAGCCAGGAAGCAGTATTTTATTTCTTTTCTTTAGATGATTCTAATGTGCAGCCAATATTAAGAACCATTGGTTTTCTCTGCTGTTTTGCAGACTTAAATATACACAGGGATCACCTGGGCACTGCATTCATGATTCTGATTCATCAGATTTGGGTTAGGGCCTGAGATTCTGCATTTTAACAAGCTCCCAGCGGATGCTATACTGTTGACTCTTTAAGAAGCAAGGATTTAGGAAAAAAAAACAAAGTCTTGGGTTTCTGACTCTATTTTTCAGCCACAAGGTAAGAAGACTGGTCATATGGTCTACGGTTGGTGAGATGGATGGGCAGATTGGTTTGAAATAACTCATCCATCCATCATTCATCACCATCCATCTAGCCATCTGTGTGTTCAACATGAATTCTTCTAGGACCTAGGGATTCAGAGATTTCAGAAATAGCAATTCACTGACCTCCAGGAGTTCACGGTCTAGCAGTGAAAGCAGACACAGAAATAAAAACTAACCATAATTCATGATAATATCATTTATTGAGTACGTGTGTTCCAGATGTTGTGCTAAGCTGGCTTTATTGATTATCTTGTTCAATGCTCACATAATCTCCTTGAAGTAGGCATCATTATCACCCTCAATTTGTAGGCTAGGTTCGAGGCCCCCATGAGGCTGGGTTCTAATCTTGATCCTGCCAAGGTCACACACTTTCTTTTCAGTCCAACAGTGGAGTGTAAGTGACAAGGAAAAAGAGCTGTGAGACTCTCAAAGTGACGCAGTAATCCCTCACTTGGCAAAAGGAGGGGTGGCACACTGGGCACCCAGCATCTGTGCTCCTGCCTCGGCGGGGATGGAGGGGGCTCACACTCCCCCAGAATGGTTTGCATTCAGTACGGAAGGTCTTCAGAGGGAGGAGCCCAGGCCCACAGCCTCTGTCAGGCTGGACTGGACTCTCATTTATTCCTTTAAAGACTGTATGGTGTGCTTCTTATGATAGGTCCTCTTTCAGCTGAACTGGTTTGGGATCTAGGCCCCTGAATATACCTTTTCTGTCCCCTTCAGACTTCTGACCCCCTTGCCCCTTCTAGAAATATTCCCAGGCAGATGGAATACAGGAGGGTAGAAAGTGTCTTGTTATTCCACTTAATGTAGGACTCTGACTTTAAGATAGGTGTGGACAATGGGAGTGGGCTCCAAAGACAGCTCTAAGGATGGGGAGGGGCGAGATACTGTGTAAGGTTGTGCACGCACAAGAGCATAGGAATACTGAAATTTAGCACCACTGCATACCCTAACACTGGTGCCCTGATTCAGGGTTTCAGCTGCTACCAAAGGGGAAGCCGTGTTCTACCCACAAAAGCTGCCAGGTTGTGTGCCCACCTAACTGTGTCTGCTCAGAGTGGGTACTGTGTATTAGTGGAGGCCCTGAAAGATGGGAGGAGCTGGAAGAGAAATGGTACAGAGGCTCATGGCTTCAACTCATTAGACCAGTATCCACCTGATTGGGCTTCCCAGGTGGCTCAGTTGTAAAGAAACTGCCTGCCAATGCCAGTGTGCCTCCTGCACAAGTTCAACCTCTGGGTCAGGAAGATCGCCTGGAAGAGGAAATAGCAAGCCACTCCAGTATTCTTGTCTGGAGAATTCCATGGACAGAGGAGCCTGGGTGGCTGCAGTCGATGGGGTCACTAGAGTCGGACACGACTGCGTGACTGAGCACACACCTGCATCCACTAGATTAACGATAACAATAGCTGCTATTTCCAGATGACCTACAAGGCATCACAAACTGTAATACGTACTTTTCATGACGTGTCTTGTTCATTCTCAATAAAAGCTCTCAGAGTTGGATGGTATTTTTATCCCCGGTTTGCAGCTAAGGAAACTGAGGCTCAGAAAGTCAAAAGGAAGGAGTAGGGGCTTGGTCCCTGGGTGCTCTGATGGGGTCCTGATACTGTGGGTTGGGCTTGATTAGCTTTGAAAAATCATTCACACCTCTATTTCAGCAGAAAAATAATGAGCTGTTTTTTAATTTCCTTGACTTCCAAGGACTCCTTTTATAAATAATCACTCAGGAAGGATTTGAAAATCCTGCTGATCATCTGAAGACTGGCTGCAAGGCCCCATCCGCTTATATGAGTGGAAATTGCCAGCACCATTCCTGGTTTCACTGCTGGTCAATATTTAGATTTTCCTTTCTTGAGCTTTAAGAAAAATGTTAACACGGGCAAAATGTCACCTCCTCCCTGGACAATCAGTCTCAATACCCAGCGAGGAGCAGAGGAAGGGTCTCTCCTCCAGCTGAGTGGCCTTTGCTTTCCAGGTTGTTTAGTGAGGGCTGGGCATGGAGATGGCGGGGGGGCATGGCCAGCTGGGGTGGCGCTGCTTGTGCTCAAGTCTGCCCACTGGGCTCTGCCTGGTGAGCATGGCAAGGGTCAGAATAAGACCTTCAGTGTGCTTTTGTTGTTAAAGCAAAAATATCCTAAGAGGACTGGGGAAAGAATTCAAGATTGACTATATATCAGAGAATCAGACAAATCAGGGAATCTACAAATAGGAGGGAACTTGGGATGTGTGAGCCATCCCAAGGGCTTCACACCTTGAGAAGCCCTCACTTCTCATGGTGTCAGAGATAGATGCGGGCAGTTAGGAAGTGCATCAAACAGCATTTATTCAGCTTCTACCTGCTGTGTCCATTCCTCAATACAACCACAGGAGGCTTATTATCCCCATTTTACAGGTGGGGCACACTGAAGCCAACACTGTTACATGATTGGTCCAAAGGTGTGCAGCTGCGGAGTGGTGGAACCAAGATGAAAATCCTCCAACAGCATACAAATGATCAGTGTTCACATGAAAAGATTCTCAACATCATTAGCCATGTAGGAAATGGTAACTGAAATGACAGGGAGATATCATTTCATAGTGAAGTAAAAGTCGCTCAGCTGACTCTTTGCGACCCCATATAGTCCATGGAATTCTCCAGGCCAGAATACTGGAGTGGGTAGCCTTTCCCATTTCTAGGGGATCTTCCCAACCCAGGGATTGAACCTAGGTCTCCTGTATTGCAGGCAGATTCTTTACCAGCTGAGCCACAAAGGAAGCCCTCGTATCTGCTAGGATGTCTATAATTGGTAAGAAACATATTAACAGAAGGATGTGGAGAAATTGGAACTCTTCTGCACTGCAGGCAGGAATGTAACTGGTATAGTTACTTTGGAAAACAGTTTCATGGTTCCTCAGAAGGGTAAATATACAGTTGCCACATGACCGAGAAATTCCACTCCTAGTTAGTTATACACCCAAGAGCACTGTGAACATGTGTCCACACAAACGTTCATATATGAATGGTCATAGTAGAGACGGTCTAAGTAGTCATAAGCTGATGAATGGATAAACAACACAGGGTATATCCAATCAAAAGAAATGAAATCTGGCACAGGCTACAGCATGATGAACCCTGAGAGCATGCTACAGCCACAAAGGACTATGTATTATATAATTCTATTTATATGAAACTTCCAGAATAAACACATGCATAGAAACCTGAAGAAGGGGAGGGAATGATGGCGAAGGGGTATAGGCTTTCTTTCGGGAAGTGACAAAAACGTTCTAAAAGTGATTGTGGTAATGGCTGCACAGCTCCGTGAAGACACTAAAAGCCACACTGGCCATGTGTATGTTGCTGGAAGATTTTCATCTTGGTTCCACTACTCGTCACTTTAGGTGAACTGTCTGCTATATGAATTGTATCTCGATAAGCTGTTAAAACATTGTCCTGAGCCCAAGTTCCGTGCTCCTAGGTGCTGTCCACTGCCCACTGCCTCACTAGGCCTGTGTGCTGGACTTCAGCAGAGCCGGGTTCAGTCCCAGCTTGTCCACTGGACTAGCTTGACCTAGTCTCCTCAGACAAGACGCTTCCCTGAGCTTTAGGGGCACTGCTGTGAAATGAGATCAAGCAGAGAAAACTCAACTAAAGGAGGCAACACAGAGAGATCACTTAATGAGTTTTCCACAGATTGCATGTGCTCCAGACCTGTTGACTGTGATCAATATCTGTCAAAGATTAAAAATGAAAAAAAGAAAAGACAGCAAGAATTATTCCACAGTTAAGAGATAACAAAAGTGAACATCCTGGTGGATTATCTCCCTGTCCACTACACAGCAAAGTTTCTTTTATCACCTGTTCCATCAATATCAAAGAAATAGCCACTGGAGAGAGATGTGAGATTTCTTACAAAAATGGAGTTTCTCCAATACCCATGAGCCTCCGTATTGGTCTCCAGGGGAGGACAGAGCCCCTGGGGTCCCGAGCCCTCGGGCCGCAGGCCCACCTTCCTGGCTCCTCCCGCTCTGGGTCCTAAACTCACATTGACTCCAGCAGCTGCATGTACTGCTCGTCCCCTCGGCCACCTTCCACTTCATGGTCCAGCTTGAGGATGATTTCGTTTTCAAACTGAAGAAATAGGAGATGAAAGTCAACAATCACAATGTTAGAAGGCTGAATGTTGAAATTAGTCCATTCAAGACTTTAACCAGAGCTTCAGGGAGCTTTTATCATTTCCCAGGCTTCCCAGGTGGTGCTAGTGATAAAGAACATGCCTGGCAACACAAGAGATGTAGGAGACTTGGGCTCAGTCCCTGGGTCAGGAAGATCCCATGGAGAAGGGAATGGCAAGGCACTCCATTCTTCTTGCCTGGAGAATCCCATGGACAGAGGAGCCTGGCAGGCCTCAGTCTATAGGGCTGAGAAGAGTCGGACATAACTCAGCAACTGAACAGAGGCAGCAACTCCCAGGTTTAGTGCTGGAAACTGGGAATGCATTATGAAACAGGACGCTACACTTGCCTTTTAGGAGTTCCTTGGGAGTCGAGAAGAGCAGTAGGTGGTTAAGTGCTGGAGCAGAGAGAGGCATATGAAAGAGAGACTGACAAATAGAGGGAAGTCTTCAGGGAAGGCACACAGCCCATGTCATTTGACTTTGTTCTCAGGTTTGTGTTGAAATTTTTCAGGAGAAAGGAAAGAGAAAAGACATTCCAAGCAGAGAGCATGGGCAGAGGCTCTGAGGTATGTGGCAGAGCACCGATCTTCAAGAGGCGGCATGTTGGCATGATCAGCTATTATTTCTGCATGCCTAGCATTCCTTTTTTTATACTTGGATAATCGTATCCACCTTAATTTCAGTTAGTGGGGCTTAGGTGGGCTGAACACATCTCCCTAGCTCCAGGTGTGGGTACATGACATAGGCCAAGCACTTGATCAGTGTCTTTCATTATCCAGACCCTACAGTTAAGAAGGGCCCAGATCAAGCCAGTGAGACTCAAATCTGAAGTTTTGCTGGCACTCTTAGCAAAAAGAAGTCTTTCTGCTTAACTTGAAGACTGTAAGCCAGAGGTTGCTGGGGAGGAACACAATGAAGGAGTCTGCCTAAGAATGACACCAATGTAGTGGAAAGCAGAGAGGAAGGGATAGGAAGAGACTGAAGCCTGATGACATTTCTGAGTTCCTGAATCAAGCCACACCTGAAGGTATAATATTTATGTGAAGTGATGCCTCAGAGAGTCAAGACTGGTGACAACTATAATAGAGATCAGACTAGCTAAGTGAGGGCTTCCCAGATGGCTCAGAGGTAAAGAAACTGCCTGCCAACGCAGGAGACACAAGAGATGCAGGTTCAGTCCCTGGATCGGGAAGATCCCCTGGAGGAGGAAATGGCAACCCACTCCAGTATTCTTGTCTGGGAAATCTCATGGACAGAGGAGCCTGGTGAGCTACAGTCCATGCATGGAGTCACAAAGAGTTGGGCATGACTGAGCATGCATCGTTAAGTGGCCTGAAAGCACCTAGATACCAATTTTTGCAACATGGAAGCCAATGTGTATTTTGTCTCCCATGTTCAATGTCAAGAAGCATTTCAACCCAGTTGAGTTTAGGGCTTATCTAACATTTTAAAGGGCCATTCAGTGTCTCTTACATGGCCAAAATGCAAAAATGGTTTGTAAACTGTTTTAATATCATGCCTTGATGAGTCCATCCAAATCATGTGATCCAACTCATCTCTCCTTTTACTGCTAGATAAGAAACTGGCACTTTGAGAAGGGAAGGAGGCTCTTGGTGAAGGTCGCCAACACTCAGGGAGCCCTTAGGCATTCCTGGGTCCTAACTCAGCCTCTTTACCTTTAGTCCTCACAATAGCCCCATGAGGTCTGGAAGTCAAGGGTCACCTCTAAATGCTATCGTGCATTGAAAGCAGCCAGCCCCACCCTCAGAGTGTCAGTTATTAGCACAGATGAAATAGAGGCTCAGAGAGTTTGAGTGGCTTGTTTAAAGTCTCAGGTGGATGGCAGAAATCTTTAGGCAAGTGCTGTCCAGTGCACAGAAGATCAAGCCCAGTTCAGCTGGCTGGAATCCTTTCGGTGATGGAAGACAGAGACCAGACTCGCTTTCTCCTTGGCTCACACATCACCTGTGGAGGTGTTGTTCCCTCTCTTCTGTGTGCTAAGGGCCAATGCAAGGGCCAGAAACTTGCGCTCGGACAGTTTGTGTTGAGAAAGAATCTCCTATGTTTCCACAGTTGAGGAAGATTAATGGAAGGAGATACACAGGTCTGGAAAGATGGGCAGGACTGTGATAAATATGAAAAGGAAGGGCATTCCAGATTGGGGAGGTGGGGATGGACTGAGCAAAGGGGTGGAGGTGGGACTATGGAGAAAAATGAGGAGAACAGAGTTCAAGAAAGGGTGGAAACAAGAACAGAGCCGCAGGTATGGGGGCCAGTGTGGTGAGGGTCTGGGCTGCCAATCTATACAGAATCATGCCCCTTATGTGATGCATTGTGTTAAGCCTGTTGTATATGACAAGTGTCACCCAAATTCAGGCTGGTGTGAATAGCCATGTCTACTGTGCTGAGCCCAGGTAGCAAGAGAGACAGCCAAGGGGCCACAAGAGAAGCTGCTGATGTTAGGTCAAGGGGGTAAATAAGGACCAGCTTTAAATGTCTCCTCCATCTCCTTCACCATCTTGGGAAAATGAGTAGGTCTTTCTAATCCTCAGCTTCCTAGTTTATATCAGGGCTCAGCAAACACTTTCTTAAAGGGCCAGTTAGTAAATATTTTAGTTAGGCTTTGTGGGTCAGTCTGTCACAACTATTCAACTTCCCTGTTGTGGTACTAAAGCAGCCATAGCTGATATAAAAACAAATCAGCACGGGTACAGTCCAATAAAGCTTCACCAAAGAAAAAAGTGGCAGGACAGATTCTGCCCGCGGGGTCATATTTGCTGATCCTGACTAATAAAACAGGCATAACTATGGTACCTCCTGCATGGGGTAGTTAGGGAGCCTGGGGACATTTTATTTACAAAGCACTAGGCCATTGCACAGGCTCAAGTGTGCACTGGGTTTTCTTGTCATCTCAAGATTACTGCTAATGTGATTGTTATTACTGCTGAATGTTACTGGAAAGCAGCTATCAGGGAGAAAACCAGCGTTGCTGAGCTGTTCAGTGGCAAATGCTGGCACGCTTCCTCCTCATGAGATGAACTTTCCTTTGGAGCTGAGAAGTGGATGAGGTAAATAAGCACTTGTCTCAGGGTCACAAAAGAGCCCAGAGGGAGGGAAATTACAGGGTGCCAGGAATGTGCAGAGCTGATGATGCCAGCCACGCCTGAGACCTCCGGGGCGGGCTGGAGAGGGGAGGTTTCAGTCAAGTACATCCCAGGGCAGACTCTGGTCCTTTGGGCTGCTGGGACCAGCGGTGGGCTATGCTTGGGAGTGGCTTTGACCACAAGCTTTGGCATCAAACAGACTTCATGTGGGGCTTCCCAGGTGGCACAGTGGTTGAGTACCCACCTGCCAGTGCAGGAGACATGGGTTCAGTCCCTGGGGTGGGAAGACCCTCTGGAGTAGGAAACGGTAATAACCTACTCCACTGTTCTTGCCTGGACAATTCCATGGACAGAGGAGCCCGATGGGCTGCAGTCCATGGGCTCACAAAGAGTTGGATATGACTGAACACGCACACAGACACAGACACAGACACAGACTTAGTTTGAGTTTTGCTTTGACCGTTTTTCCTACCACATGACCTTGAGCAAGTTAATAAGCCTTTCTGAGGTTCAGTTTTCTCATCTTTTAAATGGAACTTTAAAGTAGCACCTACTTTGTAGTGTTGAGGGGAGAAGTCAATGGGAAATGCATGTGAAAGGCCTCGTCTGGCATTTAGCACATAGCAAGTGCTTGGTATTTGTTAGTAACTGTCATGATGACATCACTGACGCTGTCTTCATCGTTAGCATCTTAGTCTCATTTAACTTTCACAACAGTCAAGGGAGATGGGTATCATCATCCCTGCTTAATAAATGAGGCAACTGAGGCAAAGTGGGACCTTTGCCTTGGGTTTCAAAGGATGATGTATTTGACTTAGGGTATCCCCAAGGGTCCCTTACACTCCCAAACATATACTACATTATGTTACCATGGCAACCCACTCCAGTGTTCTTGCCTGGAGAATCCCAGGGACGGGGGACCCTGTTGGGCTGCGGTCTCTGGGGTTGCACAGAGTCGGACACGACTGAAGCAACTTAGCAGCAGCAGTCACCATGATAGGCCTTACTCCCAACATTGCCACTGTGTAGAGCTTAGGGAGTAGCCCCGGCTTCTCCAAATTATTTCCATTTCATCCACAACTAACAAGATTGCATCACATCACTGATGCCTCATCCCACCCTGCAAGGTGGATATTTGCTAAGGAGCACCTGCAGGTTACTTTTGCAGAAGTTGGATGCTACAGGGACTTCCCTGGTGGTCCAGGGATTAAGAATCTACCAGCCAGTGCAGCAGACATGGGTTCAGTCCCTGGACCAGGAAGATTCTGCCTGCCGAGAGGCAACAGAGCTCACAGACCGCAACTACGGAGCCCCTGAGCCACAACTGCTGAAGTCTGTGTGCCCTAGCGCCCGTGCTCTGTGAGGAGAAGCTGCTGCAGCCAGAGCCCATGAACCACAACTCGAGCAGAGCTCTCACCAGGCCGCAACCAGAGAAAGCCTGCGTGCAGCAAGACCCAGCACTGCCAAAAGTGAATACATGACAAAAAAAGATCGTGCAGATGCCTAACTTGAACCTTCAGTGCTGAGGAGCAAAGAAATGAGCTCTAGGGGCTCGACTCCCTCTCGTGGCGGGGGGACCTCACACGGCCACACACTTGCATCACGCCTTCCTGGAACTGCTTCCTCTGTCTCTCCCGACAGCGTTGGAACCACTCAGCTTTTTTCATCATCTTGTTTGCCTACATTTTTTTCTGATAGGAGCCCAGCTCCATCAAAGTGTGAAATTTAGGGGACAAGAGCTCTTCTTCAAAGGTAAGGCCCTGACTATGACATGGGAGGGGTGAGAGATGGTGGCCAGCTAGGGTGGCACAGAGATAACAAAGAGGAGAGCAGCATCCATATGCCAGCCTGGGGTCTTCTTTGCTGCCATTTGTCCTGGGGTGGTCAGAAGCCTGCCTGGGAGGAGCTGGAAAGGACAGCATCATGCAAAGGCGGGAGGCTGATGGGAGTCAGTGCAGCTTCCTCCTCTTCTCTGAGTTTTCTCATCACTTCCTGTTTCATTTCATCCTTCATGAAGCTTGAGTTTGGTATTATGATACCATAATAATGGTATTATACACATTTTGTGGATGAAAAACTGAGGCTGAGAAAGTTTACATAACTTGCTCAAATTTATTCAGCTTATAAACGTCACGTCTGCCTGGCACCAAAGCATACTGTCCAGAAGACAGTAGGTGCTCAGTACATGTTTATTGAATTGATTTGCTCTTTTCCACATGCTGTTCTAAGCCATTTGAATCACCAGTTTATCTCATGCCAAGACTCAGTCTCAGTGGTATCTGCCAAACTGATATCTTTGTTCATTCATTCATTCCACAAGCAATTACTGCGTTCCTGCAGTGTTCCAGGCGCTGTTTCATGCTTGCTCAGTCCTGTCAGCCGTGTCCAGCTCTTTGTGACCTTATGGACTGTAGCCTGCCAGGCTCCTCTCTCCATGGCACTGTCCAGGTGAGAATACTGGTTGCCCAGCCCTTCTCTGAGGCATCTTCCTGACCCAGGGATCGCATCCACATCTCCTGTGTCTCCTTGTGCACTCCAGGCGGGTTCTTTGCCACCAGTGCCCCCGGCAAGCCGAGGTGAAGGCACTGTCTTAAGCGCTGCTGTCAAATGCTGCCGTCTCTTCCTTCTCTGAGAAAGGGATCCTCTCCTTCTGAGAGAGGAAGGCCCTCCTTCCTGTTGAGAGCTTAGACACTCATGATGATCAGGACATAATCCTGTTCCACAGTCTGCTTCGTCAGTAATCACTCTACTCAGCCTCTGCATCGCAGGACCTCCACTCCTTCCCACAGATGTCATCTGAAAAGACCATAGCCTCTCCCTCCACAAAGAATTTGCCGGCAAGACAACCGGTCTAACCATCCCCCTGGGCTTGCTTAGGCAGTAGTGAGCTACCCTCGTCCTGCATTATAAAAACATTCGCTGGAATGTTCGTCTCTCTGCAAGGCTCTCCCTCTGAAACGCTATGGGACGGGGGTCTAAGTGCCTGCATTCATACTGAGAGCCCTGACCTGGCTCCCACTACATTCATATCGGGCGCTTGACAGGTACTGAGAGTCCTGGGCCTCAGGGAACTGCACTGGCCCTCAGAGAGCTCACAGTCTTGAGATGGAGGCAGACCTGTGATCACGCATGTGCCCTGGGGCAGAGGTGTCAGGCCTGAGCCCTTTGCAGACAGGATGAGATGCATTTTGCTCCAACTGTAGCAGGCCCACTGCAGCTACAGCATGGCCAACTCGAAGCCCCTCTTGCTGAAATGTCCCAATCCAGTGGATGTGGATTCCAGTCCCAGATGAAGACTGAGGCCCCTGAGATGGTCTGGGGTGAAGTGATATATTCCTGATAGGTAAAGGGTATTAGTCAAAAGCATCAGCTATTTCGCTGTGGTTAGAGGAGAAGGCAGGGGAATCTGGTGACGAGGCTGCAGAAGAAACCCTACTCAGACAGACCACTCTGTGAGCCTCCTCGCCCCAGCCCCCAGAGTCTGCTCCTCCCTGCCTCAGTCCCTCGTGCACCCCCTGCTGGAGCACACCACCATCTCCTGCATCCAGATGCTCCACTGCCTCCCAGGAAGCAGGACAGGCTCTGTCCAAGTGGGAGGCCACAGCTGAAAGGTGACTAGGGTTCATCAGGTGAAGAGTCAGAGGAAGAGCCCCACAAAGGCACGGCAGCAAGAGAACTGTGAGACACCGGGTGTCAGGCCAGAGGGCCTGCTGTGAGGGGGAGCAGAGGTCCTGCTGAGTGCTCCTGGGGGCGCTGCTATTTCCTTTCATACCCGCGCTTTAGAAAGGGAGTCCTGTCGCGCTCTGGGCACCTGGTTCTTCTCTTATCTACTGGCATTGGGCCCAGCCACAGTGCTGCCTGAGTTTCAAACCCCGGTTCTGGGGTGTGCTCCAGGTCTGGCCATCAGGGCAGCGTGGAGCTCAGGGCTCCTGGCTTCCTCCCGCCCCTGGGGATACCATCTATGTGTGCTTACTCTGAGCCAGGCAGGGACACCTGAGTTTGCTCATCCCACACTGGGCTCTGGTCAAGCACACAGCTGGTGTGCACACGGGCAGCTGCCCTATTAGTCAGCCTGACTCTCCTGTCTCTTTTGATAAGGCAGTGATGAAGAGAAGCAATTAGGGAAAGAGTTTACAGTGAACACAGGCGTGGAGCGAGGAGCCAGGGGATGACCCCATTCGTGGAGATGAGGCGGCTGTGTGCCAAAGGGTTGCCTCAGAGTGGCATCCATGAGGGCAGGACAATCACACCATAGGCAAGCTTCAGAAGCCCTGAGGCCACCGAACACGACCGTCAGGCTGTCGCCCGGGGGGACCTGGGTTAGCTTCTCTTGCATTGCAGACACTGTGTGGCATCAGTACTGGGAGTGCTTATTTTGTGCACCTGCTTCAGGACACCTGAGCCCGCTGGTGCCCACCTCACTGGGGGGACCTGAGGGGAAGCAGAATGCCCTTCATCCCACCCAGGGTGCCCCTCCCATGTTCCCAAGCTTCACAGACTTTGCCTTGAAAGATTCCAAACAATCTTCAAACATCCATCTGCAGCTGTGCCTTCCACCCTCCCGCACCCCCAGCCCAGCTGGCTGGCTATGGTCTCTTCCTCCATCTGCGTTCCTCACCTGATTTCTCTACAGGCTCCCTGAAGGCGGATGGCTGGTCCCCAGCCTCGGGGACAGAGAACGCCTGTGAGTCCCTGAGTTGAAAGTGTACCCTCTTACACTGGGACTGTCACAGCTAACTAGTCTCTTTCCTCTTAGGACCTCTTTCTGCTTAGAACTTTTCCAGCGTGATTGGCACATCCGATAGATGTTTCTTGCCGAAACAAATCTGAGAAATTCACCAGGTCTGTTTACTGGGGAACATCTCTGTGCCTTGGCTCCATGCGTTATGCCCCCTGGAAATCTCCAAGAGAGGCTCCGACATGCAGGGGCTTCCTGAGGTATTTAACCTCCCGCCCCTCTTCCCGGAGCATCTGGTGGAATCAGTGCTCCATTTCGTGAGCAGCCACTGCTTCAGAGGGCACCACCATTCTCTCAGTCAGCACACATTTACTGTGATGAGGCCAGTGGCTGAACAGTGCAGTGGACGCAGCCTGGCTTGGGATCCTAGGGACCTGTGTGCTGCAACCTCTGCTCTGCATCTTTCTTGTATGGCTAAAGGTAAGCGGCTTCACTTCCCTAGGTTTCAGGGTTTCCATCCTAATACTGCGATGGGAACTTTCCTGGTGGTCTGCTGGCTAAGAGTCTGCATTCCCAATGCAGGGAGCCTGGGTTCGACCCCTGGTCAGGGAACTAGATCCCACATGCCACAAACAAAAGATCTCGTATGCCGCAACAAAGCCCGAAGACCTGCATGCTGCAGTGAAGGCTCGGCACAGCCAAATGAACAAACATATGTGGGATGATGGGCTGCCTACCTCACAGAGTTGTAAGAAAAAGATGGCATGAATTAACGTATGGGAAGCACTCACAGGGACTGACACGGAGTCTACACGGTTAATGGCAGTCACTGGCATCATCATCAGCAACACTTTTTTGACATGAAGATGAGGAAGAAGCAGAAATGAGTGTAGTGTAAGGCAGTGTCTAATATCGATACTTCGGACAGCTGGAATGACAGAGGAACAGAGGGCAAAGGTCTCTTAAGGGGTGAGCTCTGGGGAGGGCTTTGCAGGATTCAGAGGCACATGCAGATGTGCTGGCAGGCAGGACTGTGAATGTGGCCGAGAAGCAGAGGAAGAGAACAGGAAGACGATGCTCACCAAGGCAACACGAGTCAAGTGAGCAGCAGGGATGCCCGGAGAACAGGAGAGGAGGTGGAGAGAGCGGGAGAGAACGGCTGGGACACTGGCTGAAGGCGGAGCAGGGAGGACCCGGAATGTAGCCAACAGGGTTTGGACTTCATTGGATGAGGATTAGGGAACCAATGAGCAAAGGAAGAATAAAGTCCGAAAGGATCTTAAGAGAGCAGTTTGGAAACTGCTGCTCTTTAGAAGGCACTTAGATACCTACTTTAAGGAAATTTTTTGGTGCAGGATGTGGTATAGAATGAGAGGCAGGAATGCCAGGGTGAGGAGGGAGTCCAACTAGGGGAGCACCAGGAGGGGAGGGGCAGGGAGGACAGAAGGGCGAGGCCTGAGGGCCTCGCATTGCTGAGGCAGACCTGATGGGACACAAAGACCAACCTCCCTGAACTGGGCCTGACTTCTGAGTGGAGCCAGGATCCTGTTGTGGAAACCAGGGCTGACTTCACCGGCCAAGTGTCTGGAGTAGCTGGGCCTCCATTCTTCCAGTCCAATGGGATTGTCTATGAATACATGTGACTAGTGGCCTTCGCATTTGCCCCAAGCGGCTCCCTGCCTGCGTGCTGGGGAAAGCCCCATTCACCCCACCACAGCTCTGTAGGGCCCTCCTGGGCATCAGGGCCTGGGCTTCTGCTTGCTGGCCACCTGACGTGTAGCCAAGTCTGATGTTCAGATCTTCTGCGTTATTGCAGAAGCAGAAGTGCTGGGCTAAGGTGGGCCTCAGGTGTGTGCAGTGGGGAGGAGGAGCCCCTTGGGACGCACCCTGAGGGGCTCTTCTGCACGGAAGTAGGATTCCTATCCTTTAGAGAAAGGGACCACACTGATACCCAGCAAGAAAGTGTATTTTAATCTTGGCCTTTCGTGGGAAAGCATGATGCAACACTGACCAGATCCACTCTGCCAGCTCATTCCAGGCGTGTGAATCAATGTCCCCAGCCTCCCATCAAGCCTCTGAACGAAGCCCAGGCAGACGGAACGAAGGTATCGTGATGGGGAAATGGGCTGGGGATTAGAGATGCTGGCCTGAGTTTCCAGCCTCATTTTCTACCTTTTTGAAATCCCCACTCCTTTGATATTCACACAGCATCATGTCGAAGAAGATTGGGATGGTGGCTTTCCGGAGCTCAGCTTCAGGGATAAGTGTCATCTCTAATATGGGTCCCACCATGCCTGGGATGAAGCAGATTTTGTTCTGGCCTGAAAGAGAAGAAGGACATGGGCCCATAAGACCATTTTCGTGATTTCATAGGAGAACCAGACCAAACCTGGGAAAAGAGAAAAGGGAGGCAGAACAGTAAAAACAAAAGTTAACACTTATACAGTTGTTTACCCAGAGCCAGGCACCACTTTGGACACTTTACATATATTAACTCGTGTAAATGACACATGCATCATCCAAAACAAGCTCCGTTGTTAGGGATAATAACCCAGGCATGTGGAAGGCACATTGCTGTTTTCAAGGCTTTTCACCTGCATATCTCCTTTGCAAATAGGTCCCTGATGGAGTATGTAAGTGATGGCAAATCAGAGGGATACTTGAAATGATGTCTGTCTGCAGCACAAGCCATGTTTCTGAAATTTGGAAACATGCTTTTTTACCAACTGTTTTGTGAAAATAAGAAAAGCAAAATTTGCTGCCAAAAACCTGCTATAAAAGTATGGTCAGTGTAATAGTGGGAGTTAAAACATTGCTTTATGGTCAGATCAACTACAGCTTCTTGCTTCTCCTTCCTCACTTCAAGGCACTCCTGTGTCCCCTGCCCTGGCCCCTGGCACTGTCACCACGCTGACCTGGCTCCAGGGTCACCAGCTCACCAGCCGCCTATCACCAGGCCTGTGCTCCTGGTGCTCCTTTGTTGACAAGTTTTTCCTGCCTGTTCCTCAACATCTGCCCGTTACCACCTGGCTTCCCATGGACAGATAACACTTTAAAAAAGCCCTGCCACATGCCCACCCCACCCCTAGCTCCATCAGATGCCCTGCCCTGGCCAGTGGTCTGTCTCCTTAGGCAACTTGGCGACGATGGCTTCGTTTGATAGACAACAGCCTCTCCCACGGAGAGCTGTGTGAGAGCAGAGAGCACGTCTGTTCTTATTGCATCTGTAGCACTGAGCTTGGAGCATACTACCTCAGTAAATGTCCACTGAAGGAGGAAATAAATTTGTCTAGCTCTTATACTCACTGGCTATATGTGACTTGGAGATGTGTCATAGACATGCAACTGTCATGCCCACCCACTAAGATGACCACAGGAAAACACGTCTGTGTAGAGTTCGTGGGGGCTCCCCTGGGGGCTCAGGGGTAAAGAACCCCCCTGTCAATGCAGGAGATGCGGCTTCAGTCCCTGGGTTGGGAAGATCCCTTTGAGTAGGAAATGGCAATGCACTCCAGTATTCTTGCCTGGGAAATCCCATGGACAGAGGAGCCTGGCAGGGTACAGTCCATGGGTTTGCAGAAGAGTCAGACATGACTTAGTGACTAAAGGGCAACAATAGCAACACTTAGCACAGAGTCCAGGATAATCAGCCCTGGGGCAGGGCCAGCGAGGCCCAGTGGTGAAGGGCACTGAAGTTGGCTCTGGATTGCTGGAAATAGGTAAATGCACCCTCCATCAACTAGCTGTGTGATGGTAGGCAAGCTGGCCTCTTGAGGCCTGTGTCTTCACCTGTAATATGAGAGAATAATAGGAATTTTTACTTATCAAGCACCCTGGACAGTGGTTGGCACATGGCACACTTTGTATAGTGTTAGCTTTCACTGCTGTGATGTTTGGCCAAAATGAACCATGAAGGGCAGCCTTGTCGAGCAGAATTGAGCAGACTCCTCGGAACACACACATCAGACGTGGCAGAGAAAGGGAAAGTGAGGGGCACTCAGGAACTGTGGGGATTTCCTGGAGAGCATGGGCAAGCCCATCCCAGCAACCCTGCCAGTGAAGCTGACACCCAGGTGTTTCATCGGCAGCTGCGTCTTTCTCCTCCTGACTCTCAGAGCCCAAGAAGCCCGTCCTGCTTCCCCCACTGTCAAGGTGCACATTGCATTGGTGGTCTTTGCCTCGGGGGCTCCTGGGGTGCAGAAGCTCAGGCAGTATGGCATACAGCCTGGCACTGTTGCTTTTGATCAAAGCTGAGTAAAAGAGCCAAGAGGGAAGGCTGCAAGAAAATGAATTTTAATTCAGCCTAAATGAGGCTTAATGTTGGAGTGTTTCCCCAGAATTCAGATAAAAAAGGCATCATCTTAGGAACATCTTCAGTTAGTGAGAATGAAATAGTGAAGGCAGGCAGAGAGGTGAGTGAAATATGAAGACACTTTTCCAGGATACCAGCTTCATTATACAGTGTGTTTGGATTATGTTCTGCATTGTTCCAAACAGGAAGAAAAGGAAAAGAAAAAATACTAAACTAGCTTTCTTGCAGATTTATAGTAACTGCTAATCTAGGTTTCTGATTTTGTCCTTCAAGATCCTTTAAACCCTCAGTGGGGTTTTAAAATTCAAAGTTGAGTGTAATAATAAGTAGCAGGTAAATGGGAAACTGTCAGATAAGCCACCACGGAATGGAGAAATTGCTTATGTGACAAAGGCCTTTAGAATACTGGAGGGCATTGGGTCTGATAAAGATATATTTGAGATGGTTTAAAATAAAGAGCAGACAGGCCATAGACTAGGGATTTCCTAGGCACTTCTGACCTGCATTCTTTGCAGTCAGCTGAAGAGATGCTCAGAAGAATAGGGAAAGAGGAGAGAGAGATAATGATGATTTCTAAATGCACTGTGATCTCAACGGCCCTTACAATGCTCCATAAAAAATTATTTTATTCATTTACATCAGAAATGGAATTTGAGCATGTTGGATTTTACGTTTAAGTAATCTAATGTGTGCCTTTATATACACAGATGTGCACACAGGCACACACAGAGAGAACATATTTGTGGCTAAGTGAATGTGAACTCATTTTGGAAAAAAAAAATTCTCATTCAAGAGACATACCTGCTATTGTTCTTGAAAAAAGGCAAGGAAGGGAATGGGTGAAGAGGGTCTTTCTCACATAACGGAAGCTGAATCTCACTCGGAACAGATACCAATTAGAAAAGGCTTTTAAAGTCCCAACAAGTCAGTGGGAGAAATCCAGATGCCGGGTTGCCCAGGCTCTGGGGAAGGGTCTGGCAGAAATGAGAGCACAGGGAGGAGCTGAGGTCCACGGGTGGAAAGCTGGCCGCCGTGTTCCCCTTCTGATCTATGCAAGGGCCTCTCCTGTCCTGCCTCGCAAGGGGAGAGGTGAGATTGCAGGTGAATGTCTGAGAGCACTAGGAAGGCAGCCTGACAGAAAGAAATGAAAAAGAACAGGAAGGAAGGGAGGAGGGTGGGAAAGAGGAAGGGAAAAGACTGCCCTGTGGACCAGGCTGAGCATGAAGGTGGGAGTGTCCCTGGCCTCAGCAGGCTAACAGGAGGCCTCGGGTGCTCAGACTGAGAGCACAGGCCCTGAAATGAGCAGGATGGATTTCAGAGTCCCACAAGCCTCCTAGGGACTCTGAAATGAAGCTGAGTTGATCAGAAACGATCCCGGAGCTCACTGAAAAGAGGAAGAAGGAACGCAGATCTCTGCCTCGCCATCTCAGGCTTGGGAAACGTCCCTCTTAGCACTGATCCAAGACAGGCGGTCGAGTCCCTCCTAGTGGCCCACAATGTGCCTGGCCCACCTTCCCTCCAGGCCCTGTAGAACCTCTGGGCCTGACAACCTGCCTCAAACTCCTCCCCTGCCACTCCAGACTGTGTGGCTGTGTGAAGAAGTGAAGTGTAGCTGCTTAGTCATGTCCACCTCTTTGCAATCCCCTGGACTATAGCCCACCAGGCTCCTCTGTCTGTGGGATTTCCCAGACAAGAATCCTAGAGTGGGTAGCCATTCCCTTCTCCATGGGATCTTCCCAACCCAGGGATAGAACCCGAGTCTCCTGTGTTGCAAGCAGATTGTTTTATCCTCTGAGCCACCAGGGAAGCTTTGTGTCTGTCACTTAATGTTCCCCAACCTCTATTATCTCATCTGGGGTCTTCTCTGGTGGTCCAGTAGCTAACACTCCATGCTTCCAATGCGAGGGGGGTGGGTTCAATCCCTGGTTGAGAGATATCAATACCCCACATGTCATACAGCAGTGGCCAAAATAAATAAAAATATTAAAACATATTATCTCATCTGTTAAATATAATCATAGTCCCTACCTGAAGAATTGTTGAGAAGCTTAAAACAAAGGGCTCTGTATAGGGTCTGGCTCATTAGAAAGGCTCAGCAAATGTTGGTGTTGAGTGTAGTGATGGCAGTGCTGAGCAGTGCGAGCTCGGCCCAGGGTGAGTTGTGGGAAAAGCAAGGTAAGAAGCTGCGGTCCAACCCCATGGTGCCCCCTGGGGCTTTTCACCGAAAGTCTCAGGCTCGTCAGTTTGTTTGTTTACTTCTAGAGTAAAGGGCTGGCCCAGAAGGAGGTTGGATCAGATGTATCTTATCTCCCACAGCTGACATTGTGCTGCTGCTGCTGCTAAGTCGCTTCAGTTGTGTCCAACTCTGTGCGACCCCATAGACGGCAGCCCACCAGGCTCCCCCATCCCTGGGATTCTCCAGGCAAGAACACTGGAGTGAGTTGCCACTGCCTTCTCCAATGGATGAAGGTTAAAAGTGAAAATGAAGTTGCTCAGTTGTATCCGACTCTTAGCGACCCCATGGACTGCAGCCCACCAGGCTCCTCCGTCCATGGGATTCTCCAGGCAAGAACACTGGAGTAGGGTGCCATTGCCATTACCAGCCTCCAAACCCTTCTCTATCCCATCGAAACATGCTCTTATGTCTCCTCAAAGACATCTGACAACCCCAGTATGATCATGTTGTTCACAGCTACAGTCCTTGCATGGGTCCCCTTGGTCTGCAAGCCCATCTGGCCCAAAGCCCCATCTCCATACCCTGTCTCCCCTGCTCAGCTGCACCCTGCCCCATGCTGCCCACCATGCTCATCCCTCCTGTGCCCGACTCCACCCGAGCCCCACCACCACTGGCCCCACAAGCAAATGTTGCTTGTTCTCTATCCAATATGGAGGCCACTTGGCCACAGTGTCTTCGAGCCGCTGGAATTAGGCTAGTCCAAGTTGAGATGTGCTGTAAGTGTAAAAAACCCACTAGATTTCAATGAAAGAGTTTTGGAAAATAAGCCAAAAAAGGTAACCTATCTCAGTAATGTTTTATGTTGGTTATATGTCGAAATGGTAGCACTTTGGAATATGGAGTTAAATAAAATATATTGTTAACATTAATTTCACTGCGTTTTATCTTTTTAAAAAACGTGGATGCTAGAGCCTTTAAATCTAGACAGGTGGCTCACAGGCTCGTTCCCTAGGACGCCACAGCTCTGGGGATCAGCGCCCCACAGCCCTCACTGAGGCTGCCTCAGCTCGCTCACTAGGCGGGAGTCCTTTACGCACTGCTTCTGCTCTGCAGCTAGTTTCCTTTACAACCACAGTTAAGTAGCTCAGCAGTCAGTTTACTATGCAGTGCAAGGCCGTGAGGTTGGGGGCTATGTCTCTAACTACAGCTGTCTTCAGTTGCAGCCTCAGGCACTAGCACAGTGCCTGACCTTCAAGGCTACTTGTCTTCATTTCCAGTTGCTGCTGTTATAAATCACCACAGGCAGCGGCTTAGCACAGCACAAACTAATCTTATAGTTCTGGAGGTCAGAAGTCTGAAATGGGTTTCTCTGGGCTGAAGTCAAGTGTGAGCAGGGCTGAGTTCTTTCTGGAGGGTCTGAGGAAGAAACCGTTTCCTTCCCTTCTCCAGCTTCTAGAGGTTGCCCGCATTCCTTGGCTCATGGCCCCTTCCTCCATCTTCAAAGCCAACAGTATTGTTTTTTCTAATCTTTCTCCAAC
This sequence comes from Raphicerus campestris, assembly GCA_006410735.1. Lineage (NCBI taxonomy): Eukaryota > Metazoa > Chordata > Mammalia > Artiodactyla > Bovidae > Raphicerus > Raphicerus campestris. Next base: position 267,022 of record SJYW01011514.1, on the reverse strand, counting down.
TCCCCTGCCTCCTTTCTTCACTTCTAAGGTCCCTGTAATTGCTTTGGGTCCATCTGGACAGTTCAGGATACTCTTACCATCTTCAAGATCCTTAATCATGCCTAAAAAGTCTACTTTGCCATGTAAGGTAATTTATAAACAGGTGCTGGGGGTTAGGACTTGGATTCCTTTGATAGGTATTATTCTGCCTATCACTGTGCTCAATATTTGTTGCTAAATGAATAAATGGATGGTGGGTGGATGGATGGATGCCTTTCTAGTCCAATTTCCTATTTCTGCCCAGCAGCTTCTCCCCAACTCAAGGAAGTCACGTTTGCTTAGGCTGGTTGTTCGCTTGGAATAGTTGCCACCCTTTCAGCTCTGACCACCCTGGGGTCTAATTCAAGAGCCATTGACTAGTAGAGCCTTCCTCCTCTTTGCCTCAACTCCTGAGTCTCGACCGCACATTTCACACTAAGGACTGTGCTCTTAGTTTGTCCTTCAGACTCTCAGTTTGTCCTACGTTTAGAGCTCAACGGTGGGCTTTTCCAGGGAGGGCAGGGAACATGTCTTATACGTCCCCAACTCTCTCATCCTTCCCTGGTGCTTAGCGGTGAGCTGGACCCTCCATAGATGCTGAAAAAGTGATGGTTCAGTTGCTCTCACAGCCCTGCCGGGAGCGACCTCCCCACATGTAAGGCTGTGATGCCAGCCACTGGAATTTATCTTTCTCTCCCATGAAGACTGTTAACACAGCAGATCGGCATTAACCCCAGCGAACATGGGCTGGTTAAGTACAAAGTCATTTTCACAAAATGTGCATTGCTTCCCTCCTAGCGGAAATCAAATGTTGTGATGCTACACTATCAGGGAAAGTCCATTATATTTGGCATTATCCCAGGATCCAAACATGCAAATAGCATTCACCCTTCAGTGGCTGGATCCTGGTACAGATCCTTCTATTAAGGCCTCCTTGCATGTATTTTTCCTCACAAAAGTGCACACGCACACACACACACACAAACACACTTGTCTAGACTTTTCCTTGAATAGTCTTCCAGCCTGAGATTATCTTTGCAATTAGCTATCTTATAATCACAGGGCTGCTCAAATCATTCTTGATGAGAAGAAGATGATGATGCTGATGATCATGGTGATGAAGCCCTGATTGCTTTGGGCATTAAGACAAAATTTTAAAACTTAACAGGCATTATGATTTACTCATTATCAGTAGTCTTTGGAAAACATAGTTTACTATTTCACATCCTTTGAAAATATTCTGGAAAAAAAATATTAGTAAGAACACTGGACTTCAGGTCAAGTCTGGCTCTTTTGTCTCATCTGAGTCCCTGATTTGCTATTGACCTTGGGGATGTCCTTGTATTTCTCTGGGCCTCAGTGACCTCGCCTATAAAATCAGGGCACTGAATCAGATGATACATCAGATAGGGTAGTAGCGGAAATCTGATTACCACAGCTAAACAGTGTAAGCTCTGTTCAGTTTTCCCTTAAGACAGTCAGCCCAGAGCTGCTTCTCCACCCCAGGGTGTGACTCTTCATGGCTTCAAGGTGGCTACTGCGCCTCCAGGCATCTTATTCTTTCCCAGAAAGGAACAAAGGGAAAGACTACAAGCAAAAAAAATGTGCTATGCTTGCTGCTATGCCCTCCCTTTCATTTTAATTGGGAACTTTTTTTTCCTGAAACCCCAAGAAGTTTATTTCTGTTGATTCTCATCAGATAGAGCTGGGTGGGTCACATGGCCATCACTAGCTACAAATCATTGTTAACTGGACAAATTATGATCATGAAAAAAAAAAATCAGGGATTGGTTAGCTAGGAAGAAGGATGGAATGGCTATTACGTGGCACTCAGCCAGGTTTGCCCCGGATAGTGTCCATGGTTCACTCTGTCTTGGATGCTTCGCAAATTGCACTTTAAAACTCATCAGTACCCGATGTAGTGTTCTCACTACATTGGTCCCCCATGTATGCAGTGCTTGGTTCTGGTTTGGATTAGCAGATTAACTTCATTAGCTTGCTGGAGAAAGCCTGCTAATGCTAGCATCTGGCAGAACACAAAGTGGGATGGGGCTGGGGACCCATCCATCCANGCACACACACACACACAAACACACTTGTCTAGACTTTTCCTTGAATAGTCTTCCAGCCTGAGATTATCTTTGCAATTAGCTATCTTATAATCACAGGGCTGCTCAAATCATTCTTGATGAGAAGAAGATGATGATGCTGATGATCATGGTGATGAAGCCCTGATTGCTTTGGGCATTAAGACAAAATTTTAAAACTTAACAGGCATTATGATTTACTCATTATCAGTAGTCTTTGGAAAACATAGTTTACTATTTCACATCCTTTGAAAATATTCTGGAAAAAAAATATTAGTAAGAACACTGGACTTCAGGTCAAGTCTGGCTCTTTTGTCTCATCTGAGTCCCTGATTTGCTGTTGACCTTGGGGATGTCCTTGTATTTCTCTGGGCCTCAGTGACCTCGCCTATAAAATCAGGGCACTGAATTAGATGATACATCAGATAGGGTAGTAGCGGAAATCTGATTACCACAGCTAAACAGTGTAAGCTCTGTTCAGTTTTCCCTTAAGACAGTCAGCCCAGAGCTGCTTCTCCACCCCAGGGTGTGACTCTTCATGGCTTCAAGGTGGCTACTGCGCCTCCAGGCATCTTATTCTTTCCCAGAAAGGAACAAAGGGAAAGACTACAAGCAAAAAAAATGTGCTATGCTTGCTGCTATGCCCTCCCTTTCATTTTAATTGGGAACTTTTTTTTCCTGAAACCCCAAGAAGTTTATTTCTGTTGATTCTCATCAGATAGAGCTGGGTGGGTCACATGGCCATCACTAGCTACAAATCATTGTTAACTGGACAAATTATGATCATGAAAAAAAAAAATCAGGGATTGGTTAGCTAGGAAGAAGGATGGAATGGCTATTACGTGGCACTCAGCCAGGTTTGCCCCGGATAGTGTCCATGGTTCACTCTGTCTTGGATGCTTCGCAAATTGCACTTTAAAACTCATCAGTACCCGATGTAGTGTTCTCACTACATTGGTCCCCCATGTATGCAGTGCTTGGTTCTGGTTTGGATTAGCAGATTAACTTCATTAGCTTGCTGGAGAAAGCCTGCTAATGCTAGCATCTGGCAGAACACAAAGTGGGATGGGGCTGGGGACCCATCCATCCACTCTGCCTCCTCCTTCTGCTCCCCTATCCCTGAAGCAGACAGGCAAGGAGAAGGCAGCCAGGTAACTAAGGAGCAGCAGGAAAGTCCCTTCAGACCAACACGGCCTCCTCTTTCAAGGAGTCCAGGCTAAGAGATGAGGAGATGGCCATCCTTGCAACAGAACTTTTTACTTTTTGTTTTCTACAGTGCACATCTGTGTCTTTGTTCAATTTCTCCATAACTCCATGAACATTTTACTTTGGGAAACTCTGCCTCCCTTGATGGGTGTAGGCTTGGTGGGGGCATTGATGGAGTGGTCACCCAAGGAAGAACAATAGAAAGGTGTCTCCTAGGGACTGGACCTTTAGCAGTGATGCAGGGATAGAACATCCTAAAGGCAACATCACCCCACCTGCCCTGGATCCTTGAGTGGCTCTAATCCTACCCTTCAGAACCCATTTTCCCTTGCCCTTCCAATCAGTACCTTCTCCAGTTAAGGCAGCCACAGTTGGCATTTCTTTCTGGCAACCTCCAAACCCTAACAAATGTATCTTTGAATCCCGCTAATTCACCCCACAGGTATTTGAATACAGCAAGGGGTCCATGACGCTTCTGGACAGACACACCAGTGTCCTTGTCCTGCTGTTGTTGGCTGTCCTATTGCTCAGTCACGTCTGACTCTTTGCAGCTTCATGGACTATAGCATGCCAGGCTTCCCTGTCTTGAATCCACCTCTTATCCACTCTGTGATGCTGGACACACACTCTGCCTCTCTGTGCCTCAGTTTCCTTGTTGGTAAATCAGTGGGTTGGACAGACTTGTAGCTTCAGACTATTCTCTGAAGTGCTTCAGGGTTTCTCCCAGAAAATCTGCAGGGGTCTCCATAGGAACTCAGGAGAGTAGCTCT
>SJYW01011514.1:192465-259724 GCA_006410735.1 Raphicerus campestris | reverse complement strand
GAAAGGATGAATGGAGCAGGACTCAGGCCTTGGGCAAGGTGTGCAGCCCCTATCCTCCTGAAATCAAAACCGAGCTCTGCAGCTTGCTACTGTTTCATCTCAAGCAAGCTCCAGATGTGTATAAGAGACAGCTCCTCCCCTCCTCGTCCCACTTCAATTAGAACAGCTTGGCTTTCATCCAATTTCTGTATTGAGTAGGGCATATTCTTTTTATTGGTCCTCAGCTAAAAATAAACATTTGAAAAATGCTGGACAATATGCTCTCTAAAGGGCCCTTCCAGTTCTGATGTTCTGTGATTCTAAGCAGGTAGAGTATTTGGTAACATCTTTGCATTCATCAGCATAATTGGGAGCACAGAAGCTCCGGCCAAAACAATCTATATCTAAATAAAATCTTCTGTGTGCAAAACAACGGCAATGAAGGACATTCAGAAAAGCACAGGCTGTGTGGAGGAACCGGAAACAAACAAAGCACAGATCCCTGTTTTGCAATCCTGGCAACACTTGGGATGCAGGTCTGGGAGAGGAAGCCTACCACGGCTTTACCTCTTCTCTGCTGTCGCAAAGCAGGGAAGGCAGACTCATCTGCAGACTGACTCTGGGCCCCTTGCTTCACTGGACACATCTGGTGCTTTTAAAACTTTCAACTAGTTACCACCAACATTAATAAATTAGAAAATGCATTTTAAAATTATGTTTCTGGGCTTCTTTGGATAAACTGGAAGCTGTGGCAATGTCCGCTTGCATTCTAATAGGACAGCAGCCAACCAGGCAGGACAGCAACTGCTCCTTCCAGCTGGGGCACTGCCACCCCAGTCTGCAGCCCCACGGCTCCCTCCCAGACTCCTGCCCTGCAGCCAGATGCTGGCTACCACCTGCACTATGCACTTTTTTCCTATGGCATGGGAATGGTAAATGACATACAAAATGTTTCTTTTATCTCTATCATTATCCAAAGCAGAGAAACAAACAAACAAAAAAATGCTGTTCCAGAAACACAGGGCAGAGATGATGTTTCTTTTGGTGATATATTGCAAAAGAGGGGAGTTTCATACACACACATACACACACATACACACACACATGTACACATATAGAGGATATTTGGTAATGTCTAGGGTTTCCCTGGTGGCTCAGAGGGTAAACAATCTGCTTGCAATGCGAGAGACTCGGGTTTGATCCCTGGGTCAGGAAGATTCCCCTGGTGAAGGGAATGGCAACCCACTCCAGTAGTTTTGCCTGGAGAATCCCATGGATAGAAGAGCCTGGAGGGCTACAGTCCACGGGGTCATAAAGAGTCAGACGTGACTGAAATGACTTAGCATGCATGCAAACACATTTTTGTTTGTTACAACTAAGGAGGATACTGCCGTAACAGGGTGAGAATGATGATAAAACTCTCCCATGGGTGTGGCCTCCACGGCTTCCCACTGCCAGTGTTTGCCCTTCCGAGCCTCACAGACACCCTAGGAGATGGCGCTGTCTCCCCAAGCTGGGCCAGTGTCACTTGGGTCCCTGCTCTGCGCCTCACAGCGTGCAAATGGCAAGGCAAGGCCCCCGGCAGAGGTGGAATCTGCTCTGGGCCCGGACCCCCAGCTCTCCCTTCAGTTTTGGGAACCAGTCTACGACCCTGCTGCTACTAGAATGTGCTCTTGACCTGAGTGCAATGCTGCCAGCAAACACAGAGCCCAGGCAGATGTCCACCTGCATTCCCCGCAATGAATGCACCTGGCTAGGAAGGGCGAGGAACTGCTGTCCAGGAAGTCAGATGGCACTGACAGACACTAAGAGGTCTGGGGAGGTGATTTAGGTTGAATCCAACAGGCAGGCAGAGTCCTGCAAGTGCTCTACTGAAGAGAGTCCACATCTAAGACGAGCACAGAGCAGTTCAGCAGCAGAGTCAAGGAGGGCGCACAAAACAGGAGGTGAAAAGAGCTTGCTACTACCCATTCATCCTTTCTGCACAGATTTATGGAGCAGGACTCAGGCCTTGGGCAAGGTGTGCAGCCCCTATCCTCCTGAAATCAAAACCGAGCTCTGCAGCTTGCTACTGTTTCATCTCAAGCAAGCTCCTTCCCTCTGAGTTCCCTGATCGATAAAATGAGGGGGAAAGGTTTCCATCTTGTAGGAGGTAATGTGAAGATTAAATAAAATCTCCTTGTACAGGGCTGACTCAGACTCTCAATAAATGTCTTGCTGACTCCATCTCCCCTTCCTTCCTCCCATAGGTACCACTCAGCTTGCCCAGGATTCCTGTAGCTCACTGAAGCAGGGACAGCTTCTGGGGTCACCTACCGGCTCAAATCATATCACAGGACAACCTCGTCTGCCACAGAATCAGTTCTCCCCCGTGAGTTTGGAGGGCCTTTGGTAGATCACAACATCATGTAAGAAGCAGGATGCAGGACGTGCACCAGTCAGCAGGAAGCACACGCGACGGGGGAGGCCGTGCATTCCTGCAGCAGTCACGCTCTTTCTCCTTCCTGTAAATTCCAGCTTGATTTCATAACCCCTCAGGGGCATCAGGGAGAAGAGATCCACAGCTGTTTTAGGGGATGGGAGGTTGGGAAGGGTACTCTCTCTCATCAGGCACTTATTAAAGACCTGGGGTGTGTACAGTGATAAACTATTATTTCAAGCTTCCTCTGCTGAAACCCCCGTGGCCCTCTAACAGATGGTCTTCAAGAAGGAGCCTGGCATGTGCACATGTGTCTGTCTGAATGCCTGTGCCTACTCACCAAGCTTGTACCACATATCACGGATGGAGAAGCCAATTAGCCGTCTCANATTTAGGTTGAATCCAACAGGCAGGCAGAGTCCTGCAAGTGCTCTACTGAAGAGAGTCCACATCTAAGACGAGCACAGAGCAGTTCAGCAGCAGAGTCAAGGAGGGCGCACAAAACAGGAGGTGAAAAGAGCTTGCTACTACCCATTCATCCTTTCTGCACAGATTTATGGAGCAGGACTCAGGCCTTGGGCAAGGTGTGCAGCCCCTATCCTCCTGAAATCAAAACCGAGCTCTGCAGCTTGCTACTGTTTCATCTCAAGCAAGCTCCTTCCCTCTGAGTTCCCTGATCGATAAAATGAGGGGGAAAGGTTTCCATCTTGTAGGAGGTAATGTGAAGATTAAATAAAATCTCCTTGTACAGGGCTGACTCAGACTCTCAATAAATGTCTTGCTGACTCCATCTCCCCTTCCTTCCTCCCATAGGTACCACTCAGCTTGCCCAGGATTCCTGTAGCTCACTGAAGCAGGGACAGCTTCTGGGGTCACCTACCGGCTCAAATCATATCACAGGACAACCTCGTCTGCCACAGAATCAGTTCTCCCCCGTGAGTTTGGAGGGCCTTTGGTAGATCACAACATCATGTAAGAAGCAGGATGCAGGACGTGCACCAGTCAGCAGGAAGCACACGCGACGGGGGAGGCCGTGCATTCCTGCAGCAGTCACGCTCTTTCTCCTTCCTGTAAATTCCAGCTTGATTTCATAACCCCTCAGGGGCATCAGGGAGAAGAGATCCACAGCTGTTTTAGGGGATGGGAGGTTGGGAAGGGTACTCTCTCTCATCAGGCACTTATTAAAGACCTGGGGTGTGTACAGTGATAAACTATTATTTCAAGCTTCCTCTGCTGAAACCCCCGTGGCCCTCTAACAGATGGTCTTCAAGAAGGAGCCTGGCATGTGCACATGTGTCTGTCTGAATGCCTGTGCCTACTCACCAAGCTTGTACCACATATCACGGATGGAGAAGCCAATTAGCCGTCTCATGTCCCCGTACCTAGGAGAAACAAACAAAAAAAATGTCTGCTTCAGGCATCACCTCAGAGATTCTCACAAACCTCCCCCCTCCTTTTCAGGAGCTCCGAATGAAACCTACTTATTCAGGATTTTGTTGTATTTGGCGTGCGAGAACTGCTCCAGCTGCAGAGAATCCTGAGTGATAAAAGCCACTGCCAGATGAAAATAGTTGTTCCACAGCTGTAAATGAAAGAATGGAGAACTGTCATGGGGAGTGCTGAAGTGGGGAAGCATATTAAACACTGGGTAATGTGAATAATTTATGAAGATGGCAGAAGACAGAGGCAGAACCAGTTTAATTCTGGGCACTGCAATTTTCTAACTGGCACTGACTCTGAAATTAACATTCCAGCCAAAGGGGGACAATGGATGGATTTCTCTAGGCGCTGACCATGTACGTCCTCTCTCTGACAACAGGATTTGGGCAAGGAGAGAGATTTTAGGGCCGCTCTTTTTTATTGCTGTTTTGCTTCATTTTGTTTTTCTGGAAAAGGAATAACTCAGCCCAGCTGGGTGCCCTGGTGAGGTGGTTCTCTGCCCTAGAATTAGGGGGCAGTAAGGGATAAGGATTTCAGAGACTCTCATATCAATTCTAAAGGAAATCAACCCTGAATATTCACTGGAAGGACTAATACTAAAGCTGAAGCTTTGAAGGCAAAAAGAGAAGGGGACGGCAGAGGATGAGATTGTTAGATAGCAACACTGACTCAATGGACATGAACTTCAGCAAACTCCAGGAGATACTGGAGGACAGGGAAGCCTGGTGTGTTGTAGTCCATGAGCTCACAAAGAGTTGGGCATGACTTAGCAACTGAACAACAACAGTGTCTCTGAAAGTCCTTCCTAATTCACCTGGCAGCAGAGGACCAGCCTGCCGCCGAGGACCAGCCTGCCGCCGATTCCATCTTAGAATGCGTCGCCTTCTCCTTCTCTTTAGCTCTATGGTTTTGAAGTTTTGTCCTGGACCAGTAGCACCGACATCACCTAGGGACTCGTTAGAAATGGAGATTCTCTGGCCCCACTCCAACCTACTGAATCCAACCCCAGAAATCCATGAGTTCACAAGCACTCCAATGATTTTCATGCTCAGTTGAGTTCAAGGACCTCTGAGGCCCAGCTGATAAGTAGGCTTACCATAATTTTGATATTTACATGATCTCTTGGTGCTAAATGCAGAGACTAGAACCGGCTCCACCCGCTCATGGTGAAACAGGTCCAGCAAAGTGTGCAGCAGAGGGAAAGTGCTCCAAAGACCAGCAGGAGTGACAGTGACCTTGATGCAGGCTATAGAAGGGAGAGATCGAGACTCACACCAAGGTGCTGTGGAGCCTCAGGGAAGCCATCTGCAAAGGGGCGGGGGCGGTTAGCTCTGTATCCACTGCAGAGGACTGTGGTAAAGATGATGTGGTTAAAGGGCATGGATCTCAGTAAGGGCTCCAAAGCTCTGGTTAGCCTTACTATTCTTTTCATTATTCTGGTGACTTCTTTGGTACCAGAGCAAATAATAGCACAACCTGATGGCTTTGGTGCTCAAGGGCAATTATGACAAGATGTCATGGCCCTGAAAGGAGCAGGTGGGGGACAGCTTTGATGGATGAAGCCCATACACGTCCAGCACTCTCTAAATGTTGACTAGCAAGAGGAGGGGTAACACCAGCTAGAGAAACCACTTGCCAATGAGGCTGTCATCCTTCACTCAGAGATGCTCACTGGAGGTTTCCAATGGCCAAGACTAAGTGAAAAGCAGCTGTACCTTTGGTAATGTCCTTATTGCTGTTACTTTCACATGGGTTTGTGGCTCCTATTTCAGAGAAAAGCAAAACAAGCCCTTTGTTTTACCATGGGCCAGACGCTTTCCCACATATCCCTCCCTCCATCTATCAAAACCTGGCAGCCATTATTAGACTCATTTTACAGATGAGAAGAACAAGGTTTAGAGGGATGAAGTATTTTACCTAAGGTCACACAGCTTGTTATACATACAGCAGAGGTGGGATTTAAACCCAGGCTTACTGACTGATGGGGCTTCCCTGGTGGCTCAGATAGTAAAGAATCCACTTGCAATGCAGGAGACCCAGGTTCAATCCCTGGGTTAGATCTCCCCCTGGAGAAGGGAATGGCTCCCCACTCCAGTATTCTTGCCTGGAGAATTCCCAGGACAGAGGAGCCTGGAGGGATACAGTCCATGGAGTCACAAAGAGTTGGACACGACTGAGCGACTATCACTTTCACCTTACTTTTTCACTGCTGATTGATACTCAGGTCTCTTTCTACATGCTGTGGTCTGTCTTTAGCAGAGACTATACTGACACATATTTACAGAATATCTTCAATGGGCCAGGTATCATCATGTGGCGCTGGGGCAGTGGTTACACAGACAGCAGTCCCTGCCCTCGTGCAGCTTATGCTCTGTTGAGGGAATAGCTTTCCTTCTTTTACTTGAAACTTTATTTCTCAGAGTCCAAAAGACCAAGACTTTCCAGGGTGCAGTGAAGTGACCTCCTGGCTTGTGGCCCCCATAAAATCAACTCAGCACACAGAGCCCAGAAGGACCAGATCCTATCCCTCCCTGCCTCAAAGTCTTCCAAAGGCGGCCCATCACTCTGAGAATCAGATCTCAAGCTCTTCTGTTTCCATAGTAACCTTGCTTCCAAACACAGTGAAGGTCAGGGTGTCTCTCAGCCACACCAGGTGCCCTTCCTCCTGGTGACCCCATGACTTGCAAGTTCTGACAATGTGTTGCTTTGTTTGCTCAAGCCCAGAGCTTACATCTTGTCCTGTTTAAGACCAAGATTTGAAACTATGAGCCAAGGAAAGGGAAAACCTGGTCATAGGACACGGAATGGGTTACTTTTTAGGGTGAGAAATTCCTGAATTTAGGGGATTTCAAAAGAGTAATCAGGATACAACAGGAAATATATGTGTAACAAAGTGAGCTGAATTAGTATTGCTTTTGAGGAAAATTCCAGAAATCTCACACCTAACATGTTTGAGAACAGCTAAACATGTCAAATCTAATGAAACTTCTTACTAAGTTCTACCTCTGTTCCACCTGGCTTAGTCCCTCAAGAATGTTTTATGTCACCCTATTCCTGATTTTCTTTTTTTTTTTTAAGTTGAGATATAATTCACATAACATAACATTAACTTTTAAAAGTATACCATTCAGTGGGCTTTACCATACTCACTAGTAGATTTACTACTAGGTTTACTAGTAGTAAATCATCACTACTGTTTAATTTTAGAACATTTTCATCATCCCCCAAAGAAACCTTCCGCCCATTAGCAGTCGCTGCCACTGTTAGGCCCCCTCAGCCCCCTCAGCCCCTGGCAAGCACAAGACTACTTCAGCCGCCGTGGATCTGCCTCTTCTGCCATTTCAGAGAAATGGAGTCATGAACTGTGTGCCTTTTCACGTCCGGCCCCTTTCACTAAGCATAACGTTTTCAAGGTTCGTCCACACTGTCACAGGCATCAGTTCTTCATTTATGTTTATTGCTGGATACTATTCTGGGTGTCAGTATATACAGATAAACTACATTTTGTTTGTCCAATTTGGACATTTGGTTTGTTTTTACCTTTTGGCTTTTAGGGCTTCCCTGATAGTTCAGTTGGTAAAGAATCCGCGTGCAATGCAGGAGACCCTGGTTCAATTCCTGGGTCGGGAAGACCAGCTGGAGAAAGGATAGGCTACCCACTCCAGTATTCTTGGCCTTCCCTTGTGGCTCAGCTGGTAAGGAATTTGCCTGCAATGTGGGGGGCCTGGATTCAGTTCCGGGGTTGGGAAGATTCTCTGGAGAAGGGAAAGGCTACTCATTCCAGTATTCTGCCCTGGAGAATTCCATGGACTATAGGGCCCATGGGGCTGCAAAGAGTCGGACACATCTGAGCCACTTTTACTTAGCTTCACTCTAAAACTGAAAAAAAATTACCAGAGCAAGATTAAATATTCTTCGGCTTCCCTGATAGCTCACATGGTAAAGAATCTGCCTGCAATGCAGAAGACCCCAGTTTGATTCCTGGGGTCAGGAAGATCTGCTGGAGAAGGGATCAGCTACCTACTCCAGTATTCTTGGGGTTCCCTTGTGGCTCAGCTGGTAAAGAATCCACCTGCAATGTGGGAGACCTAGGTTCGATCCCTGGGTTGGGAAGATCCCCTGAAAAAGGGAAAGGCCACCCATTCCAGTATTCTGGTTTGGAGAATTCCATGGACATTGCAAATTTTTTAGGGCTTCCCTGGTATCTCAGAGGGTAAGAAGTCTACCTGCAATGTGGGACACACGCAGGTTCAATCCCTGGGTTGGGAAGATCCTCTAGAGAAGGAAATGGCAGCCCACTGCAGTATTCTTGCCTAGAGAATCCCATGGACAGAGGAGCCCGGCGGGCTACAGTCTGTAGGGTCACAAGGAATTGGATATGACTGAACGATTTCACTTAAGCTTAAGCTTTGACCTTTATGGATAACGCTGCTATGAACATTTACACATGAATTTTTGTACACATTATGTTTTTGGTTCTCTTGGATCACTTAGGATTGCACTTGATTTTCTTTTGACTTCCCTCCTTGAAGATCTTTGTGACTCACGAGACCATAGGTCCAGTGCTTCTTTTTCTCAGTAGATCAGAAAGTATGCTCCCCAGCCTGGATGGGAGGAGGTTTGGGGGAGAACAGATACATGTATGTGGGCGTGGACACTGTCACTACAGCTGTACCCTATGGACTGTAGTCCGCCAGGGCCCTCTGTCCATGAGATTCTCCAGGCAAGAACACTGGAGTGGGTTGCCATGCCCTCCTCCAGGGATCTTCCCGACCCAGGGATCGAACGCATGACTCCTGTACCTCCTGCATTGCAGGCAGATTCTTTACTGCTGACCCGCTAGGGAAGCCCGGATATATGTATATGTATGGCTGAGTCCCTTCACTGTTCATCTGAAACTATCATAACATTGTTAATCAGCCTCACCTCAACACAAAATAAGTTCAAAAGAAAAAAAGCAGCAATGGTGTCCCCGAGTGTTTCACCCACAGCCCCCTCCAGTTCTGCCCGGGAGGCTCCGTGGGGCCGGCCCTGGGACTGAGGGGTCTGTTCTGGCCAGCAGCTCCACGGAGGGCCTGGGCGTGAGCAGTGGCCGTGACTAGACAGACACAGCTGGACACTCGCGCCACCTCCTCCCTGCACCTTCCTGACTCTTGCTCCTGAAGTTAGAGCCAAATGAACTAATCTGGCATTCCAGCCAGTTCCCAATGTTTTCTCCCGCAGCAATCTGCCTGTTCCAGGGAGGGGGAGGAACTGGTCTATTCAGACTCACAGAAACAACACAAGCATCTCGGTCTCCATGGCACTGCTCATGGTGGTTCTCAAACCTGCAGCAGCCAAGTCTCATCCTTTCATCAAAGCCCAGCTCAAGACCTNCCTGACTCTTGCTCCTGAAGTTAGAGCCAAATGAACTAATCTGGCATTCCAGCCAGTTCCCAATGTTTTCTCCCGCAGCAAACTGCCTGTTCCAGGGAGGGGGAGGAACTGGTCTATTCAGACTCACAGAAACAACACGAGCATCTCGGTCTCCATGGCACTGCTCATGGTGGTTCTCAAACCTGCAGCAGCCAAGTCTTATCCTTTCATCAAAGCCCAGCTCAAGACCTACCACCTTCACCAGGCCTTCCCAGAAGGCAGAACTCATCAGGCCTGCTCAGCCCTTCAGGATGTTGAGTAGTGTGAGCAGGTGCAGCCAAAGATGTGGATTCATTCACTGTTCCACACACAGACTTGTGCTCCATTCACTTCCCACGACGTGACGGTCCAGTGGTTCAGAGCATGTGCGTCAGTGTCTCACAGACTAGGGGACGAACACCAGTCGCTCTTACTGGCTGAGCTGTTGTTGGCTAGTTACTGGACCTTCCTGAGCCTCATTTTTCTTACTTATAAAATGGAAAAAATCAGGGCAACTACCATAAAAAAGTTGTTGTAAGTGCTGGATGAAATAGTATGTGCTTGGAGACCTCCACCAGCACGCCGTCGATGGAACGCGGATGTTGGCCATGGTGCTGGCTTCTCTGTAAGGTCCACCAGTACCAAGGGTCCGGCCTTCCACTTGTATCCTTAATGCCAAATTCTGCACAATGGCTTGAATACAGTGATCCAGAAAATATTTATTTATTGATCTCCATTTTGTTAGAGAGATTTTCCAGTTGTTTCAGAAGATTTCAGGTTTTTCTTTCCTCCCTGCTCCAAGCTGCCTAGTGGCATTTTATTAAGAGCCTTGCTGGATGGCTCAGAGAAGCCACAGAATCTTTGGTAAAATGCACAGGTTCCTTTTCCCTGGGGAAGAAGTAAGGTGATTTCTGACTGGGAATTTCATATTTTGAAACCACAGGACAATAGAAGGTTAAAGCTGGGATAAATTTACAGGTCATCTGATCCAATTCTATTCACAGATGTAAACAGTGAGATCCAGATAAATTAAACAGCCACCCAGTCATACTGCAATTGGGTGTAATTAGAACTTAGCTATTTTAATTAACTCTCAAAAATTATAAATGTAGTATGCACATAGTAAAAAAATTAAATGGTTGAAAGGTTAAATAGTAAGTTATTTTCCATCCTACCTTGGACCCTAGTCTAATTCCCCAGAAGAAAATATTGTTAACAATTTACCAGCTATCCTTCCAAAAATTTTTGTGTATAAACAAACATTCGTGTAGACATCTTTTTTTAATAGTCTGCTCTACTTTGCTTTTTTCTCTCATCAGTATTACTTGCAGATGTTCCCATATTAGCATATACAGATTTGCTTCACTCTCTTTTATTGCTGCATGGTCTGCTACTTGAAGAATGCGCTTCAATTTTAACCAGTTTCCTATTTACAGACATTTAGCTGGACTCCAGCTTGCTTCTTCTTTAGCATCCATGCTGTAATCAACATCCTTGTTTATACATCTTTATGCATGAGAGACTGTTTTGTAGTACATGTTCCTAGAGGTGGAACCGCTAAGGCCCAGAGTCTATGCAGATTTTGTTATTGTTTGTTTGCTGTCTTTGTTGTTTGTTTTCATAGATACTATCAGGTTGCCTTCTAGAATTCCAATCCAATTACCAGCTCCCTTGTCATGGGCAAGCTACCCTAACTCTCTCTTTCGACAGTAGCTAAAGGGGGCATCCCAGATGGTGCTAGAGCTAAAGAACCTGACTGCCGATGCAGGAGATGTAAGAGACATGGGTCCGATCCCTGGGTTGGGAAGATCCCCTGGAGGAGGGCATGGCGGCCCACTCCAGAATTCCTGCCTGGAGAATCCCATGGACAGAGGACCCTGCTGGACTTCAGCCCATAGGGTTGCATAGGATAAGGCACGACCGAAGTGACTTAGCAAGCATGCAAACTACTACCCAGTTTTGTGATCTCAGTTCAAAAATCACTTCCTGGAGAAGTCTTCCCAGATCACTTGGACTACAGTAGATTGACCCTCATTTCAGTCTGTTCACAGGATTCAGGACATATNTAAGAGGTGGAAGCCATCTGGGACTGGACCATAAGGTCCTGGGCAAACATGAGATAGAAATTCAAGACTGCAAATTTCAAATTTGTATCTAGTGACAAAGTTATTAATGTTTATATTCTTTTCTCATTGCTTCCCTCTGAAGAGATTTCTGCCTTTGATTCTTTAACATCTCTTCTTCCATCCTCTCAAGACATTTCTGTCTTTGCCAGCCAATTCTTGGCCCCTGGGACACAGAGCAAGAGCAATAGGTAGAGAGAGACAAAACTTTTTGCCAGTGTAGAGTGAAGAGTCCCCACGGGTATCATGCATGCATGCTCAGGCGCTCATGCCCGATTCTTGGCAGCCACATGGACTGGAGCCCACCAGGCTCCTCTGTCCATGAGGTTTCCCAGGCAAGAATACTTCAGTGGGCTGCCATTTCCTATTCCAGGGGATCCTCCCGACCCAGGGGTTAAACCCACGTCTCCTGCATCTCCTGTTCTGGCAGGCAGACTCTTCACCACTGAGCCACCTGGGAAGCCTTTCCATGGGAAGCACCTAAAACAAATATAAGAAACCAAGGAAAGTGAGAGCAAAAGGAAAGCGAGAAGCCTAGAGGACCCCAGTTTTAAAACAGTTTGTGGGTAGGAATTGAGAATAAGGTTGTGAGAGAGACTTGGGTAAACCATGAGATAGGAGAGATACAAGAGAATGGAAAAAGGGAATGTTAGATGATATTGCTGAGTGCTATGACTTGAATTTAATTTTGATGAAATAACATTATTTGAGAGAAAGCATTACACATGGAAATTGCTCACAGTTACTCTTGTCTATTGGGCTGGACTATGTGGGATGTGAGCTAATCTTGGGTTACACTTGTATTCTATGAGATATTAATAAGTACTATATACACATCCACTCCAGTACTCTTGCCTGGAAAACCCCATGGACAGAGGAGCCTGGTAGGCTGCAGTCCATGGAGTCGAAAAGAGTCGGACACAACTGAACGACTTCCCTTTCACTTTTCACTTTCATGCATTGGAGAAGGAAATGGCAACCCACTCCAGTGTTCCTGCCTGGAGAATCCCAGGGATGGGGGAGCCTGGTGGGCTGCCGTCTATGGGGTCGCACAGAGTCGGACACAACTGAAACGACTTAGCAGCAGCAGCAGCAGCATATACACATCAGTTCAGTTCAGTTCAGTCGCTCAGTTGTGTCCGACTCTTTGTGACCCCATGAATCGCAGCACACCAGGCCTCCCTGTCCATCACCAACTCCTGGAGTTCACTCAGATTCATGTCCATAGAGTCAGTGATGCCATCCAGCCATCTCATCCTCTGTCGTCCCCTTCTCCTCCTGCCCCCAATCACTCCCAGCCAGCATCAGTCTTTTCAATGAGTCAACTCTTCGCATGAGATGGCTGAAGTACTGGTTTCAGCTTTAGCATCATTACTTCCAAAGAAATCTCAGGACTGTTCTCCTTTAGAATGGACTGGTTAGATCTCCTTGCAGTCCAAGGGACTCTCAAGAGTCTTCTCCAACACCACAGTTCCAAAGCATCAATTCTTCAATGCTCGGCTTTCTTCACAGTCCAACTCTCACATCCATACATGACCACTGGAAAAACCATAGCCTTGACTAGACGGACCTTTGTTGGCAAAGTAATGTCTCTGCTTTTGAATATGCTGTCTAGGTTGGTCATAACTTTCCTTCCAAGGAGTAAGTGTCTTTTAATTTCATGGCTGCAGTCACCATCTGCAGTGATTTTGGAGCCCCCCAAAATAAAGTCTAACACTGTTTCCCCTGTTTCCCCATCTATTTCCCATAGGGAGACATAAATACATGCACACTGAATGATTCAATGGGCAGGTAAATCTATGAAATGCTGTAGCCTGTATCTTCCTCTTAGAAAATCCCATAGCATCCCCTTAGCATCTTCCTCTTAGAGAATGCGTTAGCATAAAGGCTCTGAGAAGTCCTGTACCACAGAAAGCTAATCAAAGCTGCCTAATCCAATGCTTCCTAAACTTATTCTACCATATGTCACAGAATATATTTTATTGTTTTGAATAAATTTAATATAGTATGATTTTAATAAGGCTGATCTTAAGCTCTCCTGTCTCAAGGTTTAGAGAAGGTGTTGTGGACAAAGTATATTTTAACTAGTATTGGAAGGATGGGGAAGGTAGGGAGTAGCCAGTTCAGTATATAGAAAGGAATGAGGAATAATGAATAAACAGTTCAAGACTGGTGAGCAGTTCCCTGGGTTTCAATACAGAAAGAAAGGATCTGTTGCACTTCGATGTATTTTCATCAGGGAGAAACTCTCCCCACCTCCCACCTCTCCCAGTGTGATGTCACGTGGGTGCTGAGAGGCCTGGGCCCCTGGAGGCAGGGCTGCTCACCTGTTCCGGACCATGCTCATGGCCAACACCCCCCACCTCTCCCGCGATGTCACGTGTTCCGGACCATGTTCATGGCCAACACCCCCCACCTCTCCCGCGATGTCACCTGTTCTGGACCATGCTCATGGCCACCCAGTCCGCAGGGTACACGTTCTTCCCAATGAGGTCCTTGAACATGATGAACGTCTCCATCAGGAAGTCCTACAACAGCAAAGAAAAACACACCTGTCATCTTGCTTTATAGGAAATGACTGGAAGGACCTAGATCTTGTGAGTTGTTCACACTTTTTCTTTTCTGGAGGTGCAGAAACGGAAGGGGCATAGCCTTTCATTATGTAAACCCAACAAAATCAACAGAGGTGGATTTTCAAATGAAATCTTACAATTGACTACCAGGAGACTGTCTCACAGATATAAGTGGAACATGAATACGGAATGTGAAAACCCACTGTTAATTCTGTGTTTGGGAATAAAGAAGTAAATGTATTCATTGATATGGCAATTTTATAATCATCTTGCCAAATATGTATTTGAGGAGGAAATAATCTACACTTATGGATGAATCTCAGGTCATTGAGCAAACAAACTACTATTAAAATGAAACATCTAATTGCCGTACTGTAAACACAGCTAATTCACATGTCACAGGCACACGCATGAGCAAGCTAGAGGAAACAGGGCAGGGACCCCCTCCCTCTCCTTTGAAGAGGCTCAAAGTGGACTTCAACATGCCCCACCAGGCTTTCGATGGGTCAGACTTGTTTCTACCGCTGGAGAACACAAATTCAAGACAAATGCAGATAGCAAAGAGAAGAACCACTGACACGAAGAGGAAATGAAGTCATCCCATCCGTTTGCTTTGTGTGTGTATGCTCAGTTGGTCAGTCGTGTCCAACTCTTTGTGAGCCATGGACTGTAGCCTGCCAGGCTCTTCTGTCCATGGGATCTTCCTGGCATGAATACTGGAGTGGATTGCCACTTCCTTCTCCAGGGAATCTTCCCAACCCAAGGATCGACCTGGCATCTCCCACATCTTCTGCACTTCAGGTGAATTCTTTACTGCGGAGCCACCCATTTGCTATAGGCAAAATTTAAAATCCGTAGGAAACCTGTTCAGAGCTCTTTCCTTAAGCTCGTGGTTTTCAAATTACTTTAACAGCAGAATTTTTTTGTTTGGAGAAAATCTTACTTGGAACCTAATGCATAAAACAGATAAAAGTAGAAATAGCTCTGGTTGAAGTATGCATGTTATGCATGTGTGTGTTTATGGTAGAAGACAGTGAGGTTGGGAGAAATATAATTTGAAAATCACTGCTTAAGCTCAACTGTACAATTCTGGGAATGAGATTGGCTCCTTTCCAGCAATTATTGCTTCTAGGGAAATTCACCTCAGAGATTAAAGCCCCAGTTTCCACATCAGCAGAATGGGAATAACATCTGCCTCAAATGGTTGGCTGAGTGCACACCGTCTATAAGATTCTCCACACAGAGCCCAGCCCACTGTGAGCATTCACTAGATGCTCCGGATGATGATGGTGAGTGTAATTGTTCATCCTCAGGATCACCTGGGGAGGTGTGGATGTTGCCATGGGCACAGTCCCTTCCTATGGGAATGGAGACCTCTGCCTAACAGATAGAAAGCCTGGCTTCTGACTGGGAAGGTGCAGCATGGTAGTAGGTTTTCCTACACCATGGTAGGAAAGATGGTAATGACTCGGCCTGCAATGTGGGAGGCCCAGGTTTTGTCCCTGGGTCAAAAGGAAAACAGATCCCCTGGAAAAGGAAATGGCAACCCACTCCAGTATTCTTGCCCAGAAAATCCCATGGACAGAGNCCCTTTAGAGGGCAGAGTACTCTGCAGCTACACAGGCTGTGTGCTCAGGAAGCTAATCCTGACACAGGGCTAGGGAGAGACCTGCCTCTCATCTGTAATGTGGCCCGGCCTAATTCCCACCAATGCCTTCAGCACTGTAAAAGCCAGACTCCCACCGGAGTGATGTGGAGGGAGAATCAGTGCAACATAAGCCCAGGCTAAGAATTCTGACATTTTTGTTGCTGGGCTGATTTTCCTCTTCCCAGCACAAACACCGATGCAGAAACATTTATCTCTTTCTGCCTTGACAAACCTCTTCTCCCCTTCACCAGCCCCTAAAGCTGGCCCAAAGAGCAAGTGTGTCTGCAAAGTCACTTTGCTAGGCACATAGGCATCCGGATAACAGAAGAGCAGCTTCGCAGAGGTCAGAACAGTAAGAGGTGGAAGCCATCTGGGACTGGACCATAAGGTCCTGGGCAAACATGAGATAGAAATTCAAGACTGCAAATTTCAAATTTGTATCTAGTGACAAAGTTATTAATGTTTATATTCTTTTCTCATTGCTTCCCTCTGAAGAGATTTCTGCCTTTGATTCTTTAACATCTCTTCTTCCATCCTCTCAAGACATTTCTGTCTTTGCCAGCCAATTCTTGGCCCCTGGGACACAGAGCAAGAGCAATAGGTAGAGAGAGACAAAACTTTTTGCCAGTGTAGAGTGAAGAGTCCCCACGGGTATCATGCATGCATGCTCAGGCGCTCATGCCCGATTCTTGGCAGCCACATGGACTGGAGCCCACCAGGCTCCTCTGTCCATGAGGTTTCCCAGGCAAGAATACTTCAGTGGGCTGCCATTTCCTATTCCAGGGGATCCTCCCGACCCAGGGGTTAAACCCACGTCTCCTGCATCTCCTGTTCTGGCAGGCAGACTCTTCACCACTGAGCCACCTGGGAAGCCTTTCCATGGGAAGCACCTAAAACAAATATAAGAAACCAAGGAAAGTGAGAGCAAAAGGAAAGCGAGAAGCCTAGAGGACCCCAGTTTTAAAACAGTTTGTGGGTAGGAATTGAGAATAAGGTTGTGAGAGAGACTTGGGTAAACCATGAGATAGGAGAGATACAAGAGAATGGAAAAAGGGAATGTTAGATGATATTGCTGAGTGCTATGACTTGAATTTAATTTTGATGAAATAACATTATTTGAGAGAAAGCATTACACATGGAAATTGCTCACAGTTACTCTTGTCTATTGGGCTGGACTATGTGGGATGTGAGCTAATCTTGGGTTACACTTGTATTCTATGAGATATTAATAAGTACTATATACACATCCACTCCAGTACTCTTGCCTGGAAAACCCCATGGACAGAGGAGCCTGGTAGGCTGCAGTCCATGGAGTCGAAAAGAGTCGGACACAACTGAACGACTTCCCTTTCACTTTTCACTTTCATGCATTGGAGAAGGAAATGGCAACCCACTCCAGTGTTCCTGCCTGGAGAATCCCAGGGATGGGGGAGCCTGGTGGGCTGCCGTCTATGGGGTCGCACAGAGTCGGACACAACTGAAACGACTTAGCAGCAGCAGCAGCAGCATATACACATCAGTTCAGTTCAGTTCAGTCGCTCAGTTGTGTCCGACTCTTTGTGACCCCATGAATCGCAGCACACCAGGCCTCCCTGTCCATCACCAACTCCTGGAGTTCACTCAGATTCATGTCCATAGAGTCAGTGATGCCATCCAGCCATCTCATCCTCTGTCGTCCCCTTCTCCTCCTGCCCCCAATCACTCCCAGCCAGCATCAGTCTTTTCAATGAGTCAACTCTTCGCATGAGATGGCTGAAGTACTGGTTTCAGCTTTAGCATCATTACTTCCAAAGAAATCTCAGGACTGTTCTCCTTTAGAATGGACTGGTTAGATCTCCTTGCAGTCCAAGGGACTCTCAAGAGTCTTCTCCAACACCACAGTTCCAAAGCATCAATTCTTCAATGCTCGGCTTTCTTCACAGTCCAACTCTCACATCCATACATGACCACTGGAAAAACCATAGCCTTGACTAGACGGACCTTTGTTGGCAAAGTAATGTCTCTGCTTTTGAATATGCTGTCTAGGTTGGTCATAACTTTCCTTCCAAGGAGTAAGTGTCTTTTAATTTCATGGCTGCAGTCACCATCTGCAGTGATTTTGGAGCCCCCCAAAATAAAGTCTAACACTGTTTCCCCTGTTTCCCCATCTATTTCCCATAGGGAGACATAAATACATGCACACTGAATGATTCAATGGGCAGGTAAATCTATGAAATGCTGTAGCCTGTATCTTCCTCTTAGAAAATCCCATAGCATCCCCTTAGCATCTTCCTCTTAGAGAATGCGTTAGCATAAAGGCTCTGAGAAGTCCTGTACCACAGAAAGCTAATCAAAGCTGCCTAATCCAATGCTTCCTAAACTTATTCTACCATATGTCACAGAATATATTTTATTGTTTTGAATAAATTTAATATAGTATGATTTTAATAAGGCTGATCTTAAGCTCTCCTGTCTCAAGGTTTAGAGAAGGTGTTGTGGACAAAGTATATTTTAACTAGTATTGGAAGGATGGGGAAGGTAGGGAGTAGCCAGTTCAGTATATAGAAAGGAATGAGGAATAATGAATAAACAGTTCAAGACTGGTGAGCAGTTCCCTGGGTTTCAATACAGAAAGAAAGGATCTGTTGCACTTCGATGTATTTTCATCAGGGAGAAACTCTCCCCACCTCCCACCTCTCCCAGTGTGATGTCACGTGGGTGCTGAGAGGCCTGGGCCCCTGGAGGCAGGGCTGCTCACCTGTTCCGGACCATGCTCATGGCCAACACCCCCCACCTCTCCCGCGATGTCACGTGTTCCGGACCATGTTCATGGCCAACACCCCCCACCTCTCCCGCGATGTCACCTGTTCTGGACCATGCTCATGGCCACCCAGTCCGCAGGGTACACGTTCTTCCCAATGAGGTCCTTGAACATGATGAACGTCTCCATCAGGAAGTCCTACAACAGCAAAGAAAAACACACCTGTCATCTTGCTTTATAGGAAATGACTGGAAGGACCTAGATCTTGTGAGTTGTTCACACTTTTTCTTTTCTGGAGGTGCAGAAACGGAAGGGGCATAGCCTTTCATTATGTAAACCCAACAAAATCAACAGAGGTGGATTTTCAAATGAAATCTTACAATTGACTACCAGGAGACTGTCTCACAGATATAAGTGGAACATGAATACGGAATGTGAAAACCCACTGTTAATTCTGTGTTTGGGAATAAAGAAGTAAATGTATTCATTGATATGGCAATTTTATAATCATCTTGCCAAATATGTATTTGAGGAGGAAATAATCTACACTTATGGATGAATCTCAGGTCATTGAGCAAACAAACTACTATTAAAATGAAACATCTAATTGCCGTACTGTAAACACAGCTAATTCACATGTCACAGGCACACGCATGAGCAAGCTAGAGGAAACAGGGCAGGGACCCCCTCCCTCTCCTTTGAAGAGGCTCAAAGTGGACTTCAACATGCCCCACCAGGCTTTCGATGGGTCAGACTTGTTTCTACCGCTGGAGAACACAAATTCAAGACAAATGCAGATAGCAAAGAGAAGAACCACTGACACGAAGAGGAAATGAAGTCATCCCATCCGTTTGCTTTGTGTGTGTATGCTCAGTTGGTCAGTCGTGTCCAACTCTTTGTGAGCCATGGACTGTAGCCTGCCAGGCTCTTCTGTCCATGGGATCTTCCTGGCATGAATACTGGAGTGGATTGCCACTTCCTTCTCCAGGGAATCTTCCCAACCCAAGGATCGACCTGGCATCTCCCACATCTTCTGCACTTCAGGTGAATTCTTTACTGCGGAGCCACCCATTTGCTATAGGCAAAATTTAAAATCCGTAGGAAACCTGTTCAGAGCTCTTTCCTTAAGCTCGTGGTTTTCAAATTACTTTAACAGCAGAATTTTTTTGTTTGGAGAAAATCTTACTTGGAACCTAATGCATAAAACAGATAAAAGTAGAAATAGCTCTGGTTGAAGTATGCATGTTATGCATGTGTGTGTTTATGGTAGAAGACAGTGAGGTTGGGAGAAATATAATTTGAAAATCACTGCTTAAGCTCAACTGTACAATTCTGGGAATGAGATTGGCTCCTTTCCAGCAATTATTGCTTCTAGGGAAATTCACTTCAGAGATTAAAGCCCCAGTTTCCACATCAGCAGAATGGGAATAACATCTGCCTCAAATGGTTGGCTGAGTGCACACCGTCTATAAGATTCTCCACACAGAGCCCAGCCCACTGTGAGCATTCACTAGATGCTCCGGATGATGATGGTGAGTGTAATTGTTCATCCTCAGGATCACCTGGGGAGGTGTGGATGTTGCCATGGGCACAGTCCCTTCCTATGGGAATGGAGACCTCTGCCTAACAGATAGAAAGCCTGGCTTCTGACTGGGAAGGTGCAGCATGGTAGTAGGTTTTCCTACACCATGGTAGGAAAGATGGTAATGACTCGGCCTGCAATGTGGGAGGCCCAGGTTTTGTCCCTGGGTCAAAAGGAAAACAGATCCCCTGGAAAAGGAAATGGCAACCCACTCCAGTATTCTTGCCCAGAAAATCCCATGGACAGAGAAGCAGGGCAGGCTACAGTCCGTGGGATTGCAAAGAGTTGGACATGGCTGAGCAACTTAGCGTGGTGTAAGGACTACAACAGAGGTTCAGATCCTCCCTCTGCCATATACTGCTGTGTGGCCTTGAGCAAGCAGACTGAAGACTTGTAAAGCATGACTGCTAGCGCCTCTGCCAGCTGCTGGAGGGATGGTTGAGAGATGCATAATTCAATACAGAGCAATCTGTTTCCCACCATCTTCTCCACCCTCTCTTCCCCTGAGGATCAAAAGTGAGGAATCCAGTCTCTCTATTTCCATGTCCCATGGCACTGAGGAGGGAGAAAACCTTAGGCTATTTAGATTACCTTTGTTTCTTTCTTTTTTTTTTTGTATAACCAGAAAGAGGTTCCCTTTCTTGCCAATCTTACTTCAGCGAGGAGTCCTCAAAGCTAAATGGCGGAAGGGACAGGACATTAGTTTCCTACTAGTTCTCCACTCTGTGAGCTTGGCACAGTTCTGGTTCCCTGTGTCCTTCAAGGAGAGGGAAAAATGAGCCGCTGGCAACAGAACCCCTGAAGCTGGCGGTAATAAGGAGACAGTGACAGAGGTCCCATATTGAGGGTAAAGTGCCTGCTGCACTCTGGGGCAGCTTGGGCAGGGTTTTCTTTTGATGATGTCATCTGCTGCAGAGGTACAGCCCCCCAGCCACAGCAGACGGTCCTGGAGCAGATGAATCTCGAGAGGCCAGAAGAGGAAACGGCTCAGAGACCAGTTTTCTCTATGCGTGTGTTATTATAATACAATGATGGCTGCCTTTCACTGGACTCCTACAATGTGAGAGCTACTGTGCTCTCATTTAATCCCTTCACAATGCCGTGACATAAATGATATGATCCCACTTCACAGATGGGCAAACTGAGGCTTGAGAAAGGTTAAGTAGCCCACAGTCACAGTGACAAATCCTGGATTCAAACCCAAGACCATGTGACTCCAACACTCATGCTCTTAAGCCTCAAAATGTCTATGATTCATCAACAAATATGGTTTCAAGTCCTATGTAGACTAGACACTCAGGGCTCACATCTGACATGGGCTGAAGACGTATTTCAGGAGTGATATATACAAACCTAAGTGGGAGTGAGAAACAGGGAAGCACACGAACATTTCTGCAAACTTAGACCCACACACGTAAGGTTCATGGGAAGATCTTCTTGCCCTGAACTCTCAAGAATCTAAAGAGCACAGTGTGTCTCCCAACACTGCCCCAGAGCATTCTGTAGACTCACCACAAGTTCAGAGCTGGTCTGGAAGGTCTCAATGTAGAAGGAATAGTGCTGGTCGCCCATCTGGTTTAAGATGGCTGTCATACATGCTACAAAGTGACTCTGCAAGAAATAAAAATGCTGTGAAACAGTGGAGAGGGGGACCATGAGATCCATTTTCTCCATTTACTTGACTTCAGACTGGAAAACATCTCTCCATCCCAGGCTAGTGTAACCCCTCTCCAACCCACCCCCTCTAGGGGTGTAGAATGAGCATATGAAACTTCTCTAAGAGTAAATGTCTCCTTATGGCTTATTCATCAGCTCATTCATCCAAAAAAGCATTTATCGAACACCTATTATGTGCCTAGGACTATAATAGGACCTTCAGATATAGACAATAAGGATCTGATTCATTGCCTCTCCAGTTGCTTTACATTGGGAAAAGAGCACTGTATTGATGTCAGGAGATCCAGCTTGTATCAACATTCTGAAGACAACTGATTTTCTGTTAAATAATTTTACACGTCTAATCTCCAATTGTTCCACCTGTAAAGTGGGACAACAATCCACCCATATCTAACCCCAGCGATGCATCGTAAGGATCAATGGCTTCTATGGTACCTTGAGTATACTGAAGTTCCCTATAGGAGCATGGGTGGTTGGGCCATGAATCAGCCAGTGAGAAGCCAGAAGCTGTCAGGGCTAATGTCTGCCAGCAGAATTGAGGGGGATCTACTCTGGGAACCTCGTAAAGGAAGTAGTGAGCATACACCCACCACCTGGGGAAAGGCACTCAAGAGTGTCTCCTGTAAGATTCCACTAGGCTGCCAACTTAAAGGAAGTTCCCTGCCAAGGGCAAGCCTGTGGTGGATGGGAAGCTTGGGGTGATGCAAGTGTCTCCAGGGGTCCTCACTGCTAAAGGGTGTCAGATATAGCACACCATAGCTGTGGGTCTAGAAGTGTTGTGTTTGAACCAAGTATTATATCTGTATCACAAACTACTATCTTTGTTAAAAAAAAAAAACAAAACAAAACCGCTAAAACCAAAAAATGAAAAAACTTCTCCCTTTGTTATAAAATTATAATGTGAAAAAACTCCCAATTTCAGGTTTACAGTTCAGTGACAGTGATAGAAGGAACAGCCTCCATGTCCCCAAGAAGCGCCTTCTGCATTTCTCCACAGCAAGTCTTTAGGGCAAGTGAATGTTCTTCAAGTTCATGTTCCCAAAAGTAACTCCCAAAGATATGGATTCTCAGTTGCTTCTAGCTTCTTTCCAATTAGGACCTTAGGGATAGCATGCTTTCCCAGTCAGCAGGACTAGCTATGTAATTTGTGGAGCTCAGAACAAAATGAAAATGGAAAACTACCTGTAAAAATTCCTCAGAATTTAAAGACAGCCACAGGGTCCTTCCGAGCACTGGACCAGGTCACACACCAGGGAAGGCAGCACTGCCCATGGGTGACCACCACACACACGCACCACACGTGTTCAGAAATCATGCAGAGCTGGCAGGAGCGCAAGGAGCAACATCAGCGACATTGCTGGGGACTGGGACCGGGAGCCTTTTCCCTGGGGGCCAACTGCCCTGGCCACCCTGGAGTCCAATCCTTCCGCTTGCTGAGGCCCCCAGCGGCGGACTGGTGAGTCTGTGAAATTATCCATCCCCTTCAAACCAGAAAGAACACCACCATCACTGCTAACTTCACCAAGTCCCACGGAAACCAAGAAACAAGTTAATTATTGTTTATCCTTCTGGCCAGGCTGGATGCAAGAGGGGAAAAATCTTCTGAGTTAGAGGTGTGTGTGGGGGGGTGGGCACACACACGTGTATCTCCTCTACTCCCTCCATCTCTTCTGTGAGGAGCTTCCTCCAAGAATTCAGCCAGTGGCCACTAGAGGTCTTTCCTTTTCACATGGTAGCTACCGTGCAGTTTTTTCGGCTTTTTATTTATTCCTACGTGAGCAGACCCACTACACTTCTTGCATATAAACAGTGAAAATTACAACATAAAGGACTTATTATTTCTTCTTTGGATTAATTCTGCTGCTGGCCAAAGCCTGGCTCGTTTTGCAAAGAAAGGAAGGGCATTCTCTGCAGGTAATTCCACTGCTTCAAGGTAAGAGATCTGGGTAGGTTTTATTTTTTGTGATCCATCATCCTTTCAGAGCAAATGCTATCATTTCTTGGACAATAGTTTACTTTTAAAGCTTGGGCTTAAATGAGTGCTGGGATTGTGAGCTTGTGTGTGTGTGTGTGTTTGTGTGTCTCAGAAAATCCACCATGGTTGGAACTGCAGGCTGCCCCAAATGCACAGATACAGATCCGGAATGCTTGTTATTTCCAAAGGCTTGATTTGAATTTGAAGGGGGTGGGGGAAGCAAGCAACAAACCTCAGAGGTCAAGTTGCCTGGAAATTATCTTGAAAAGGCTACTTGTCTTAAGCCTTCCTTAGAGAAACTTCCATGATTCATTTTAAATGAAAATAAAAGGGAAAGGGGATTCCTGTGCCTGTCTCATTTGGACAGAGTGACTATTTTATGAAAGAAACCACTATCTTTTTATAAGGATTTGTTCACTTCATCGATCAATCAAAATTACTTTTACCAGCTTGTTCATCTCTTGATTCTAACTACCCGGTAGAAAAACCTGGCTGAGTGCCTTCCAGCAGGATCTGTAGTGTGCTGTAACTGAAGTTTGGACAAGTTACCTGCATTTGGCTGTTAATGAGAAATGACAGTGCTTTACTTCCAGCTGGAAGCTTTCCTTTTTTACTGCTATGGTGTCTAGCCCACTTTAGTATCAAGTCTGTCAGAAATCATACCCATGTCACTGACTGGTTGGGGAACTGGCAAGAGACACCAGCAGTAGGTTCAAATTCAGTAAAGGCTCCTCTTTGTCATTTAAATTAAGAGCCCAAAACCTCTGTTCATCACACAATGAGAGAATGACAGAATCACGTTGTGTCTCTCTCACGTGTATCCCCTTTTCAGCAGAGCCCTCAGCTCAGCAAGCTACTTCTTTGCTCTGGGTCCTCTTCCCCTTTCACAAGTTTGAGACCTTGAGACCTTCCTTATCCACCATGTCTGAAGGTTTAGAAAGAGCTGTAGGGGTTGGGCGTGGGGGAGAAGATCAGACTGCATTTGCTGTAGCAACTCAGACCTTCCTGATGTTGATACTGCTCAAACTTCACAGCGCTGGAGCCCAGACTCCCAGCCCTGCCAGCAACAGGGCAAAGCCTGAAGGCAGCCTGGGGGACGGAGGGGCGAGGGGCGGGCGGACCCCTGCCGTTCAGGCTGCTGAGAAGGTCCCTCTTGCCATCCTTGGTGGGAATTCTGTGGTCAACAGATATTTACTACCAAGGCGTGAGGCAGCCACTCACCCACAGCTGAGCAGCATCCCAGCTGCCCGGATAGGAAATTGCTTCTTAAAACCGAATGGCAAGGGGACCCGCATATTAAATTCCGGAGAGAAATAGTATCTGCGATACTGGCACAGACCAGGCAGAGTCACCTCAGCTCCATCTGGGGTGGCTTAAAATGTAGCTAATGAATCACAGCATGAAGAGACATGGTTTGAAACTAGGTCAAATGTGTAAAAATAAATGCAATCATTGCCGGCACTTGGCTGATGAGGGGCTACTTAACGCCTTGAGTGGCAGGGCTTATTTGCCATCTAGAACCCTCTTCAGTGATCCATGACATTCAATCCTCTTAATTAATTCACCCCATCAGTAAGTAGGGAGGTCCTGCACACCTGGGAGAGAATTGAAGCTCCAAAGGAAAACAGTCAGGGTCTCTTTGCTGTGTGATGGCAAGAGAAAATGAGAAACCTAATATTGTGTCATTAGTATTCATTAACTGGGATACTGGGTGATTGTGATCAGGAGAGTAGCCCTCTCCAAATCAATTTACTCCTTTGAGTAAAAAACATCAGTGTGATCATCATATGACCATCGTCATCCTCCTCCTCGTATCGATAAGGCCAATAGTTTTGGTGCACAACACTCAAACATATCTATTTAACCTCTTTAAAGCAAACGCACCTACACACATGGTTAGGACCCTGTAGGGCTGAGTGAGCCAGGAAGAGGCGATCAGTCTGCCCTGCCTTGAAGAATTAACAAAACAAGGGGAGAAGGGCATGGCGGATGCGAATGCACCCCTCCCCACCTGAGGTTAGTGGGAGTGATGAGATCTCAGAGGGAGGGAAAGAGCCAACTTCGGGAGCTTGCTACCTAAATGCCAGTATTACTATGCGATGCCAGCTAGTGACATGTTGCCATAGTAACTTCAAATAATGTGCTCTACCAAAATAAAATAAAATACAGAGCGCCAAGAAGAGGAAAGAAGGGAGGAAAGTTTGCATGCAGAGGGAGATGCGAAGTTTTACCTATGGGGCCATCCCTTTCATCTGGAGCCTAAGCGTAGCGAACGCCACTCTCAGGTTGCTTCCCCATTCACCTGCATGTCTGCCATGTGGTTATATAACAGATTTGAGTTTTGGGTGGAATTGGTACTGTCTTTGTGATAGATCCAGGACCGGAAGTGGGAAGCTATGGTGTTAAGGAAAGCAAGGACTCTAAAACCCCTTCGTCTTAGCAATTTGTCAGGAAGCTGAGAGCTACAGATTGCAGCAATCTTTGGGGAAAGCAGTGTATGCAGTCTTCTTAGCAACCATTACGTGCTGGGCACTGTGTTAGGTACCCAGGTGCAGCAGTGAGCCGGATGGATAACATTCTTTCCAAAGAGTCTACATCTGGTTCTGCCACAATGTAGAACATCAGGTGGAGACCTAGGAGCCAGACCGCATGAGTTCAAATCTCAGCTCTATCCATCACTAAGTGCGTGACCTTGAGCACGGTCTTGCATCTTAGAGTGAAAGGGGATAGAAATAGTTCTTACTGCATACATTTTTGGTGAGAATTAAATCAATCTGTGTAAACCTCTTAAAATATAGAAAGCCCTCAAAATGATCAGCCATTAGTATTATTGCTGTTGTTGCTGACTCTGATCCTGAAAAACTGTGCAGCTTGGTTAACTGAAATTTCTGACCTGGACAGATGAAATGAGGACTCCAGCTACCCTGACTGTCTGTGGATGCATCAAGCACTCCCAGTCGCAGCTTGGGACACGTGGCTAAGTGTCCTTTGACTCTGAACATGGCTTTAGTCAACAACATGTCCAAAGAAAAGCTGTTTAGTAAATAGAGCGTGTGCCTCTTTGAGCAATGCATGATGGGAGGTTCTTTTTATTTGGGACAGTTGCTGGCAGGTAGGATAGGATGAATGACAAGAGTGCCCAAATTGTTTAAAAGCCTGAAATGTAACCGTTTTCATCGGAAGCTTAGTACTCCAGCTGTCTGGTTTTCGGAAGTGCCTCTCCTTGTGTGCAGTGACATTCTTTGGTTACCCAGGAATCCTGCTGCGTGATAGAGTAAACCAAGTCACCTTCCTTCAGGGAGAAGATTCTTAATGGGCACAGATCCGGGGTTTTGTGTAGTCTGTTCCCTGTCAAAGCGCAACGTCACAGGAAGACAGGAAGGTGTCACTTAGATGCTGTGCACTCTGGATACAGCTGGACACATTCTGTCTGTACAACACAGCGACTCTTCGGAGCTAGCCATGTGCACCCCTACCTGGCACTGTGGGCATTAATGAGCAGCTCTCCAGAAACACTAGAGCCAGACAGAACCACAGGCACAGCGTCTCCTCAGAGAGCTCTTCTCACTGATGAAGAGCAGGTGGGGAGAGGTAACAAAGCGGCTTTGAATCCAGGCTGGAAGAGCAGACCGAACTGGCCACACACTCTTCCTTTGAAATGAGCACTTTTTGATCTTGGTTGGAGCCTGTGCAGGTGGCTCCGTAGTGTGGGGTCACTTTAAATCTTCCAAAGGATACCGTAAGGTGTTTAATCACAAAGGGAGGTGGAAGGAAAGCAAATTCTGTTCATTCATTCCTTGGGCTTAGGACTCTACCNGAAAAGCTGTTTAGTAAATAGAGCGTGTGCCTCTTTGAGCAATGCATGATGGGAGGTTCTTTTTATTTGTGACAGTTGCTGGCAGGTAGGATAGGATGAATGACAAGAGTGCCCAAATTGTTTAAAAGCCTGAAACGTAACCGTTTTCATCGGAAGCTTAGTACTCCAGCTGTCTGGTTTTCGGAAGTGCCTCTCCTTGTGTGCAGTGACATTCTTTGGTTACCCAGGAATCCTGCTGCGTGATAGAGTAAACCAAGTCACCTTCCTTCAGGGAGAAGATTCTTAATGGGCACAGATCCGGGGTTTTGTGTAGCCTGTTCCCTGTCAAAGCGCAACGTCACAGGAAGACAGGAAGGTGTCACTTAGATGCTGTGCACTCTGGATACAGCTGGACACATTCTGTCTGTACAACACAGCGACTCTTCGGAGCTAGCCATGTGCACCCCTACCTGGCACTGTGGGCATTAATGAGCAGCTCTCCAGAAACACTAGAGCCAGACAGAACCACAGGCACAGCGTCTCCTCAGAGAGCTCTTCTCACTGATGAAGAGCAGGTGGGGAGAGGTAACAAAGCGGCTTTGAATCCAGGCTGGAAGAGCAGACCGAACTGGCCACACACTCTTCCTTTGAAATGAGCACTTTTTGATCTTGGTTGGAGCCTGTGCAGGTGGCTCCGTAGTGTGGGGTCACTTTAAATCTTCCAAAGGATACCGTGAGGTGTTTAATCACAAAGGGAGGTGGAAGGAAAGCAAATTCTGTTCATTCATTCCTTGGGCTTAGGACTCTACCCTTGTTATCTCATTGAGTCATCTCAGCAGCCTCAAGAGGTCAACTTTGTGCCCATTTCACAAAAGAGGAAAGTGAGATGCTTAGAGGTCAAGCAGTTTGCCTAGACAGACATTTAGAACAGGATGGGGGAGTTTAAAAATCTGGGTCTTTCTGACTCAAAAACCTGTGTTCTTTTTATAAATCCATGATATTTCTCATCTTATCACTGTCAGCTCCACCTGGGCAGAGGATGTTGTCTTTTATTAATTGCCATATCACCAGAATCTAGAATTGAACTTGCATATAGTATAGGCTCTATAAATATCTGTAAGATGAAAGGTTGAACCTCTTATAGTATTCTTCATCTTTAAAAGAATGTTACAGGGATAACCCCCCCAAACTCTGAAAAGTTAAGGTTGTGTGTAGAACATCTTTACCTTAGGAGAGGACAGAAATGAAAGAATTTTTGCTCTACTCCTGGATTATTGTTCTTATTCCATCTAAAGTTATATTTGATTAGGTCAGAGTGAAATCATGGTTTTACACTTTCCTTAATTTAACAAATATTTCTTGGGCACTTACTGTGTTCCAGGCATGGTTCTAGGTGCTTTGAACACACATGAGTCACGAATGAGATTAACAAGGGATTTGTTCTTAAGGAACTCACACTCCCACTAGGTAGAGGGTCAGGGATGGGGAAACACACCACAAGCCAGTGAATATATAAGTGAGGTCATTTTAGGCAGTGATATCTGCTGCTAATGAAATATTACAGAGAAATGAGATAGAGATGGGAAGGGACCTATTTTCAATAGGGGAGATGAAGGTGGCCTCTTAGAAAGCTAACACTTGAGTAGAGATCTAATGATGAGAGTTGGTCATGTACAAATCTGGCAGAACAGCATTCCAGGGCAGTTAAGTAGCAGATGCAAAGGCGCTGAGGTCAGATGTGCTTGGAGTGCTGGAGAATCCAAAAGAAGGCCAGAAGGTATAAAGTGAGGCAAGGCAAGGAGAAGAAGATGAGGTCAGAGAGACATCTTGAAGGTCAGGGGCAAGGACCTGGGTTTTCTTTTAAGTGCAAAGGGAGGCCATTGATTTGGGTTTTAAGAAGCTCACGCTGGCTACTGTGTGTTTCAGGAAGCTCCCTTTAAAGACGCAATTTGTGTGTCTTCCCATACTCTTCCAAGATGCTGGAGCTGTTTCCAGGTGTGACCATGCCCTCAGTGTCAACTCTCCTGGTTTGTGGTAGCATCACCACTTCTCAGCAAGCATTTCTCACTAAACGACTATTTTATAGCAGACTCTTGGCCTTTCTTCAGCCAAGAACTCTAGTTTTATGTGGATCTCAACTGTCTTCAAGTTCACTGGTTTGTCTCCCTGTCATTTAGAGCTGAGTGAAAGGGAGGGAGCCTGCTCCAGCATCTCCCAGTCTATGATGAAGGCCATTCGAGCTCATGGAAGCTGAGAAGGCTGCTTGCTAGGAGAGGGGCTATCATTTAGGACACCTCAGTTTTTAACTGAACACAAGATGATTTTTCTAAATGTTTCTAATTACATCTGTGGAGATGTGGGTGGGGAAGTTCACAAATGTGACAGAAAAAGGAATTGTTTCAGGAACAAGGATTTATTCTTGGCACACACACCAATGATGGTCTTCCAAGCTTTATACTGGATGCCTCAGGAAGGGCTGCACAGAAAAGCTTGTGGTGAGTCCTGGACAGAACAGTACTGTTCTCGCCTCTCACGTTCCTGAGAAAAATCAAAGCCAGGAGCATCACGAGGATGCAGGCTATGCATGAGCACCCTAAGCAGCTTCTCATCTTCTGCAAACATTTGTATCCAGGTTGCATAAGACACCAAGGTCAACCTTTAGCAGGAAAAATTGTCATAAAAGGATATTATGACTCATAAAGAAGGTACTGTGGGCTAAAGGATAACAATAATGACTATAACTTCAAGGGCTAAGTGTGTGTTGGGCAGTGTGCTAAACCCTCTGTTGATCTATCAGTAAGGACATTTTATAGGATTGTGGCCAGGAAAGGAAAGAGCTGGGAGAGAGAATTAGTATCAAACAGACATTCCTATGTTAGACACTGAGCTGAAACATGTCAATTGTCACAGCAGCTACCAGTTTCTGAGTGCTTACTACAGGCCATGCACCGCGTGTGCCTTATTTCAATGAATCCTCCCAACATTCAATCAAAGTTGGTAAAACTACGTGTANATATTCCTATGTTAGACACTAAGCTGAAACATGTCAATTGTCACAGCAGCTACCAGTTTCTGAGTGCTTACTACAGGCCATGCACCGCGTATGCCTTATTTCAATGAATCCTCCCAACATTCAATCAAAGTTGGTAAAACTACGTGTACTTTACAGATGAGGAAATCAAGGAGCAGGGTAGTGACATGACTTGGCTGGCTCAGCTTAATTCCAGAATATTTTTTCTAATCATTACATCATCTTATTAATATGAAAAGCAATACCTCCAAGTATCATAAAGAAGGAAGTGCACGGTATTGCACTCCACCAGGCCTGCTGCCTCACCTTGAACACTGTGTGTGTGCATGTGCTCAGTCGTGGTAGACTCTTTGTGACCCCACAGACTGGAACCCACCAGGATCCTCTGTCCGTAGGACTTTCCAGCAAGAATAGTGGAGTCGGTTGCCATTTCCCTCTCCAGAGGATCTTCCTGACCCAGGGATCAAATGTGTCTCCTGTGTCTCCTGCACTGACAGGCAGATTCTTTACCACCAGGACTACCTGGGAAGCCCTAACCTTGAATATTAAGAATATTCAATATTCATTTCAATCCAGTAAACATCTAAATGTTAAGGATATTCTAAAATCTCTTGTGCCTAAATAGACATAGAAGGATGGCTGGAGCTAGGCTGGCAGATTACATAGGCAGATAGACTAACTGGGAAGCATTGTCACATATTTATATAAACAAGACCAGCCCTCTAATGACTTTGCCCTATGGCTTATGAGTCTCAACGATTTTAGGTTCAGTTGAGGATAACCCCTTCATTTTCAGCATTGCTTGGGGTTTTGAAGGCCAAGAAGGGTTCAATTAGAAATGTCAACACAAAATATTAGGAAATACATCCAGTTTCTCATAGAAGCAGCTTTCCTGGAACACATTGGATATACTAAGTACTGGCATCAAATGTCCACTCTCTTCAACATACTCTGGATCTTTGGGCAAGCTGCTTTATCTCTTGGAGCCTCAGTTCTCTGGCCTCTGAAATGGGGATAACGGTGCTGACTATAGGACTGCTATGAGGATGTGGTGGAACGTGGGTGCAGCGGGTCCCTCAGATACTAGCAACACCAGAGGAACTCAGAAAGCCTTCCTGCAGTGCTCAGCCTCAGCCCTCTTTGTGGTTCTCCAGGAACAGTGAGTTGGTCAGCTGGGGGAGTATGCACTTAGCTTCTGGCTGACTCGTGGATGATGATCTAAGCCTCCCTGTGGGCCTGGGGAGCTGCACTGTGGGTGATGATTGATAGGAGCTCACCATGCCCTCTGTTTCCCTGCACAGAGATTCCAAGTTTCAAGGAGTGGAGGTCAGGCAGACAGCGTGCTCACAGTCACAGGCAGCCAGGCAAAAGAGGTTTCAGGAGGGACAGTTACTCTGTGCAGTAAATGGTGTCTTTAGCTGGCCCCTCCTGTTTCCTTCATGAGGAATGACGACAGGTGAAGACAAGTGAAGGCCTCACACATCGTGCTCTAAACTTCAAGCTCAGCTTTTCAACTGGGCCTCTCCTGGCACCTCCCCTAGGCCCAGCTGCCCCTGCCGCGGCCAGTGGGCCAGCCCCTGCACACTCAGCTAAGCGGTCTGACAGCCGCCACCAGGCGTGTGCTGAGGCAGCCTCTGCACATGCTCTCTGTGCTGCTCGATTCAGCAGTGCATAACTGAGGCGAAGGCACACCCATGGTATGTCAGTCCACACCAGTGGAGGGTTTTCTCCCTTCCCAAACAGCTCCTCATTCCCAGTTAGTCAATCAATTAGCAAATACTTACTCAGCACCTATTATGTGTAAGGAACTATATCAGATATGATCATGGCTCTTACCCTGCAAGTCTCAGACTCATAGGGAAGATTCTTTATCTTCTTTTTTTCCCCTTTTCTTTACTGTTTTTTTTTTCCCTCTTCTTTCTCTTCCTCCTTCTTCTTTCTCTCTCTCTCTCTCCCTGTCTTTCTAATACAGTAGTTCTAACCTGGAGGCAATTTTGTCCCCCAGAGGGCATTTAACAACATCTGGAAACATTTCTGTCATACAGAGGGAGGGGGGAGGTTGACATCTATTGCATAAAGGCTAGAAATGCTGCCAAACATCCTATAATTCACAGTTCAGCTCTAACAACAGAGAATGATCCAGCCCCAAATGTCACCAGTGCGGAAATGAGAACCTCTGATCTGCAGAGAGACGCACGTGACAGTGCTGAATGACAGATGCAAAATGAGAGTTCTAGTTTTCTCTAGGCGTTTAAGAAGTGGGAATAACCTTTGTAGTTAGGAATGCTCAGGAGAAATTTCACAGAGCATGTGGGATTTGAAGAATGACAAGAGTGAAAAAGATGAGGCAAAGAATGGGAAAGGACGATTGCGATAGGAAAAACATTTCATTTGATTAATTTGATTGATTGGTAGTAAGGGCCTAAAGATCTGTGAAAAGAATGATTTTAATGCCAAGTCGTAGCTCCGCAGTAAAGAGTGTGGCAATCGATTAGTGATGTCTGCTCTAGTTGAGGTAGGGGGAGGGATAATATTGTTACATGTGCTGAGGAATGAATGTTCCATGTTCTACTTTGACATGGAACAGCGGGAGGAAAGAAGCAGAGGTGAAAACAAGCAAAGTGCTTTGGTACAACAGAAGCTTACTGAGAGAGATTACGGGAGATATGTAGAGGGGCAGACTGGAAGCCCATTAAATGCCAGGCTGAGGGCTTTGAATCTCGATCTGTCGGTAATAGGCTGTCATGTAGGCACATGCCTACTGGGGTGCCTTCAGGCCAGCTCTGCTGACAAGGTCTTGAGAACTAAAGAAGGCTACCCAAAGTCCTTGCTCTTCATTTCTATAAAGGGGTGCACGTCTCTATTTCATCTGTTAACAGTAAAAACTGGCAGAATTATCATGCTCTGGCTTCTATGAAGCTGATCCCAATGATGAAAAAAATCCTATGAAGCTGCACTCAGAGATAATTTTTGAAAAGCTGGCTCTACAGGTTCACATTAATAAGCTCCTGTAAAGCCCTTTTGGATAGAGCATTCCTTCTGATGTTATTTACACAAGAAACAAAACGAAAACCTCAAGGAGGAGGGGACGGAAGGGAGTGGAAGTCCATTCCTGGGGTTCATGTTCCAGCTGCCCCCTGACGAGGATGAGGACACTGCCCTGCCTACTGACCCTCCGCTGCCTGTCAGCCCCCAGCTCCCCGGCTGGCCAGCTCCTCCTCAGGCAGTTTCCTCTCAGTCCTAGGAATGATACCTCATTGATTTATTGGCTTGCAGTTTTCCAAATGACATCATACTCCTTTTTTTTCCCTGTTCTTTCCCTTTGCTCATCTCACTCCTCTTAAATTCCCATTTGTCCCGCTTCCACTTCCCTGTCCTTTGGAATGGTAACAGCGACTTCCAATTACCATCCTCTGCAGTCTGCATCAGCTGCCTGCTGACTCCCTCTCCTGTCACCATTAATAAAGGTGATACTGCAGCTTGGCATGGACGCAGGCCCTCCCCCACCTGCCCAGCCCTCCCCTTCCAGGAGCAGGAGGCTCCCTGGCCCTGGAGCCCCTGCCTCTGACACCTGCCTCCTGCACACATCTCCCATCCCTGTGTTCTGCCCCACACCCAATTAAAAATCAAGGGACCCAATGAAAAATGCCAACCAGAGAGCTGGCCTGGTGGCACCCAGATATCAGATCAACTTACTACAGCCCCATATCTACTAATTCCATCTAGAAAAGAAAGATGTCACAGTTGTCTGGACTGATTCATTCTTTAAAACCCCTGCTGACTCTTTCACCCTGGTAGGCCTTGAGAAATTCTAGCAAAAGTCTAATTGAAGTCAAAACTTAGAATTAAGAGAATTGATGAGAAGGGTGATTCTTGGGAGTCCTTTTAAGCACAAACAGGAAAGCCATGGACCAGAGAGGTTAGGTGGTTTCCCCAAGGCCACACAGCCTCTGGAAGTGGCAGAGCTGGTTCTGACCACAATGATGAATCAACTGTACCATCACCTACCACCTCCAAACACTAGCCCTTGAGTCTCCAAGTTTCCCACAAACAAAATGACTGTTCTTTCCCACTTTTATCTCAGCCAAGGGGTTGTACTGATTCCCAAATAAATAGACCTCGGCCAAGGCTGATGTTTGAGATACACATTCTTCTTTAACTTCTTCACCACTTTGGGGAAGAACAAGCTATTGAGCACTAATTTCATCTTTCAAAAAAATTGAATGAGTGTCTCTATTACCACTGTTCATCCCTACTTTGATCTATCACATTCTGTGCCCAGCATCCAAATATGGTTAAGAACATCAAATTAAAAACCAAAAGATTGATCACTGAAGTCACTCTGTATAATGAAAATTGTCTGTGCGTTGAAGTGGCCTCAGGGCAGGAACAGGGCTGGATGTGGGGCTTTGCTAACGTCACTTGACCCTGAGATCCTCCAACACACAGCCCACAGGTCTTGTGTAGCTCACAGAAATGACTTGTTTGGCCGGAAAGGTGTTTTAAGAACAACTGACTTTTTGTCACCATTTTAAAACTAGAAGCTATTGTAGCATAAATTGTGGATTTTCAGCTTCTCTTGGGTATTCGGCAGATTCAAAGATAACCATTCTGCATTGTGCATGGCAGCACTGGGAGCTGCCTCCTGAAGTAGGAAGGGGTTGGGGTGTGGAGGTGGGTAAGCACTTTCCAGGTAGCCACAGCCTGGCCTCATTCAAGAGTGACCAAGTCATCCTGGTTTGCCCAGGACTTTCCCAGTTTTAGCACAGAAAACCCTGTGTCCCAGAAAACTTCTCAGTCCCTGGCAAACATCCTACCTAGTTCCTCTTTTATTTACCTGCCTGTGTCCTGTGGATACTTGCAGGTAATGCTTCTTCCCTGCTGCTTCCTTCATGCCCCGCTCCTGCCTCCTCAAAGTGACATTCAAGTCTCCCCACCATATGAATTCTGTTTCTTTCCTTGCCTCTCTTTCCCACTTCGATGCCGTCTACTCTAAACTTCTCTTCACTCTCCTGGTGTTTCCCTAAGCAAAGGATGCCTTCTTTTATATACCATGAAGTCTAACTCATTTTTAAAGACCGGTACTCGTGCCATCCCCTCCTCCAGGAATCCTTCTCTGCTTCCGCCTGATGCTTTTCTGTACAGATAGAACCAGGCACTTCCTCTCTCTGCTCCAATAACNACTCATTTTTAAAGACCCGTACTCGTGCCATCCCCTCCTCCAGGAATCCTTCTCTGCTTCCGCCTGATGCTTTTCTGTACAGATAGAACCAGGCACTTCCTCTCTCTGCTCCAATAACACTTAAATCTTTCTCCTTTCATTGTCCTCACTGCCGTTAATACAGCATCAAGTGAGTAGAACCTGGGGATGGCTTTTCCTAAGGATACAGAGAGAATCAGAATTGTGACAAGACAACAACAACAAAAAAAAGTAAAAACTGTAAAGCTTACTTTGAAGTACAAGTTTGTGGTTGTGAGTTATTCACCTAAATGAAAACTGGAAACCATCCCATGGTGATATTTAGCATTCCAAAGTCCAAGAACACTGGGTCTCCTGAACACTGACATATAACGCTCTGAACACTGACATATAATGCTCCTCCTGCCTATAACAGGGAATTGTAATCATATACCCAGGCATCTGTGTTCTCCACTAGTTCTGGAGACACTGAAAGGCAAGGACCTTCTTCCATATCCTGTACCCTCTATGATGCCTGGCAGATGGAAAGTGCTCAGTTAAAGCCTTCCCAAATGGGTGAGTGAGTGAGTGAGAAGGTGAACTCCCATCAAGAAGACAGGAGGACTCCCACTTGCTGTGATTTTAAAGAAGAACCTCTTATGAGCCGGCTCAGGGCCCACAGGCTTCTGTTGTGTTAGCTGGTTGCCCTGAGCTGTATCATGAGATAGAACAACCAGTCTATGATTGGGGTCAAGCCGTCATTCTTTTGGTCATTTCTCATAAGATCATAAGATTACAAACTGCTGACAGCTTTAGGGTCACTTTTGATAAATAAAGAGAATTCCAGCAGTCTAGCTTCATACTGAACATTTCCCCTGGGACACGCTTGGGCAGCTCATAGTAAACATGTCAACATCATCTTTCCTTTCTCAGACTCCTCTTCCTCCTCCTTATGCACTCTGTCTTCAAACCACCCACTAGCTCAAGATGACACTCCAGCCCCAGTCCTTGATTCTGCTCTCCATCCCACCTCTACACCCAATCCATAAATCACCGAGCCCTGGAGATCAGACATTTGTTTTGAATGTGTTCATTTCTCTGCCGCCAGTCTCACTGCCTGATTGAAGCTATACGATTATCACTACCTGGATTATTGCAGCAGCGCCATATGTGGTTCCCTGCCTCTGACTTTGTCCCCTTGAGTCTCCATTTTGCAGTCAGAATGTGATCTTACTGAAACAGAAATGAGACCAACTCTCACTCCCGCTTAAAACCTTCAACAGACCCTACTGACTCTTAGAATACAAATTCAAACCTCTTAGCACAGGGTGCTATTCCCTGCAGGACTGACCCGTTTCAGCTTAATTTCTTCCCCTCTTCCTACTTGCTCCTTTAAACTCTAATATCAGGCCACACAGAATTGGTCTTGATTCCAGCCTCAGCATGTGCACATATACACACACACACACACACATACACACACACACACATAATTTGCCTCATCACTTCTACTGAACTTTGTATTCTCATATTTGAAATCTCTTCCTCCAGAAATGCTTTTGGGATTCTCTGCAGCCCCCCTGGGTTGGAGGTCCCTCTCTGAGCTCTCATGCCCTGGAATCATCACTCTGATGGCACTGGCCAGAGTTTTGGGGAGCCCTCTCTTTATCTGTCTATCTCTGTTGTAAGACTGTGAAGGCAGACTGGGGTAGGGTCCTACTTTATTCTTATATCTTCATCTGCAATATAGTGCCTGGACTTCCCTCGTGGCTCAGATGGCAAAGAATCCACCTGTAATGCAGGAGACCCGGGTTTAATCCTTGGGTTGGGAAGATCCCCTGGAGAAGGGACTGGCTACCAGCACTCCAGTATTCTTGCCTGGAAAATTCCATGGACAGAGGAGCCTTGCAGTCTATAGCCCAAGGGGTCACAAAGAGTTGGACATAACTGAGGGACTAACACTTACTCACTTGCACACGGGTACTCAGAAAATGTTTGCCCGATGAAGGGATGTATGGCCTCAGATGGAAGAGTAACTGAGACACGGATTGGGAAGGTACCCAAACGGCATGTGTTTATTTAGGTCTGCTTTGAGGGGAAACACAGATGGGTAAAGACCTCTCTTCTAATCAGATGGGTCCCTTGAGGGAACTGGACTAAAGTCTGTCATGGAAAGTAGTTTGTTCACCTCACACTGAAGTGTGATGGCTTGAGCCTGAGGGGGAAGATTCTGGAGTCCCAGTTGTTCTTTCCAGCTTCCAGTCCACAGATAGAGTAGAAAACAGCGCTGGGCCCAGTGTTGGGAGACCCTGGTCCAGCCCCAGTCCTGGCGTCTGCTTCCTGTGTGCCCCAGGGCAGGCTGCTTTTCCTCTCTGGTCTCCAGCTGTGAATCCAGGCTAGGGAATCAACTCCTCCTCTTCTGAGTATGGTGCCTCAGAGTCAGCCACAGCTGCATTTGTACCCCGGTTTTCCAATTATGAGCTGCGTAGCTCTCCAGGAAATGCTGGCTTCTTGGGATATTATGTGGATTAAGTGT
Organism: Raphicerus campestris; assembly: GCA_006410735.1. Taxonomy (NCBI): domain Eukaryota; kingdom Metazoa; phylum Chordata; class Mammalia; order Artiodactyla; family Bovidae; genus Raphicerus; species Raphicerus campestris. The sequence continues at coordinate 221,632 of SJYW01011514.1, read as the reverse complement.
AATTACACTCCGCAAAAGTGGCCGCTGCAGTCCTGCTCACAGCCTAAGTGCGCAATGAAGAACACAGGCACTCTCATTGGCCAACTTAGCAGTGGTTATACGGTGGCTAAACAGAAACACCTAATAGCTGGGCTTTTCAACTCTAAGTCATGTGACACAGCCCCCACAAAAGGGCCAAGTGCACATATGTATAGCCCCTATATCCTTCAGAGAAAGCATTCAACAAAACTGCCACTGTGTCATGATTAAGACAGTAAGTGTTTATTACACTGAATCAAACCACAATTATGCCTCTACCCTCGTGGGGTTACATATTTCATTTTGGAATTTTAAAGTCCTTGCAGTTTCAAAGCAAGATCTGTCCCGCCCATGTGTGTGCTCAGTCATGTCCAACCCCATGCAGCCTGCCAGACTGCTGTGTCCACGGGATTCCCAGGCACCGATACTGGAGTGAGTAGCCACCCCCTTCTCCAGAGGATCTTCCCACCCCAGGGATGGAACCCAGTCTCCTGTCTCCTCTTTGGCAGGCAGGTTCTTTGCCACTCGTACCACCTGGGAAGCTGCTCTGTCCCATGCTCTCACTTAGAGATCGGTAGGATGTTGTCAAGGAGAGCTTCCCTCGCCTGTGTGGTCAGGTGATGTTCCTGTGAGGGGCCCCAGGTCTCCAGGCTCGAGGTTCTGGCTCCTCTACCAAGGAGCATGAAGATGGCTCTCCAGTGAACACATCTTCCTCTGGCACTGGAACCATCCAGGCTGTCACCTTTGCAGCCGGTTAGAACAAGTGGACGCATGGAAAGTGGAAGCCAAGAGGTTGAAATTCTAGTCCTAACCTTGCCATCANGGCCGCTGCAGTCCTGCTCACAGCCTAAGTGCGCAATGAAGAACACAGGCACTCTCATTGGCCAACTTAGCAGTGGTTATACGGTGGCTAAACAGAAACACCTAATAGCTGGGCTTTTCAACTCTAAGTCATGTGACACAGCCCCCACAAAAGGGCCAAGTGCACATATGTATAGCCCCTATATCCTTCAGAGAAAGCATTCAACAAAACTGCCACTGTGTCATGATTAAGACAGTAAGTGTTTATTACACTGAATCAAACCACAATTATGCCTCTACCCTCGTGGGGTTACATATTTCATTTTGGAATTTTAAAGTCCTTGCAGTTTCAAAGCAAGATCTGTCCCGCCCATGTGTGTGCTCAGTCATGTCCAACCCCATGCAGCCTGCCAGACTGCTGTGTCCACGGGATTCCCAGGCACCGATACTGGAGTGAGTAGCCACCCCCTTCTCCAGAGGATCTTCCCACCCCAGGGATGGAACCCAGTCTCCTGTCTCCTCTTTGGCAGGCAGGTTCTTTGCCACTCGTACCACCTGGGAAGCTGCTCTGTCCCATGCTCTCACTTAGAGATCGGTAGGATGTTGTCAAGGAGAGCTTCCCTCGCCTGTGTGGTCAGGTGATGTTCCTGTGAGGGGCCCCAGGTCTCCAGGCTCGAGGTTCTGGCTCCTCTACCAAGGAGCATGAAGATGGCTCTCCAGTGAACACATCTTCCTCTGGCACTGGAACCATCCAGGCTGTCACCTTTGCAGCCGGTTAGAACAAGTGGACGCATGGAAAGTGGAAGCCAAGAGGTTGAAATTCTAGTCCTAACCTTGCCATCAATGAGTTTGGTGATCTTGGATGAGTTTCTTAACCTTCACAGGCAATCATGAAAGTCTATGATTGATACCTAAAATTAGAGAGATTGCAAAATAAATCCCCTTCCTTTCTTGTTCCTTGGATGAAGTTTGGACCTGGAAGTTGTGGATCCCGAATTTTGCTGCACACTAGAATTACCTGCTGGCCACTTGCCTACACCTTGGGAAATATAAATATAAATAAATATTAAATATAAATATTCTGGGGCAATTCTAAATGTACAGTAAACTTTGGAAATCAACACTCATAGGGAGTCAGGGTAACTCAATAGACAAAATTAAAGCAAGCCACCCTGAATGCAGACTGGCCAGCTGTCTCAAACAATTACTCAGTTCCTATGAAGTTACTTTTCCTCATTTCTAAACTCACAAGGCTTTTACAAGCAATAAGAGATAACGTATGGGGAAACTAGTGCCTTGTTGTTCAAAGTGTGGTTTACCAACAGGCAGCGTCATGGTCACCTGGAAACTTGTGAAGAAATGAGGAATCACAGGTTCCAGTCTAGACTCAATGAATTAGAATCTGATTCTAAGATTTCCAGGTGGGTAGTAGGCCCACTGAAGTTTGAGAAGCACAGCTCTAGAACTCACTGCTACTCAATAAAATGTCTCTTTTGTACATTTGTACCTTCCATCAACCCTCCCCTTTTATTCATCAACACTAGCACACTATGTGCAAGGCCAGACACTGGGCCTTTCATCCAGTGACTGGCACATAGTAGGGCTTCACCAGATATTTGGCAATACAATGAATGGATGCAAAGAAGAATCAGACCTGGTTCCTGCTCTCAGGGAGCTTGTGGTGCAGGAGGAAAATTAAGACATGAGCCCCAATATTCTAGGTCAGGATAATAGTAATGACTCATGAAGGCTCCCCTTTATTTGTACACTTGTTATGTGGCAGATACAAGTTAAGCAATTTACAGGTATTATTGCATTGAATCCTCACAACAACTTTGAGGTTAGAGGCTATTATTAATATGATCTGATTATACAAGGGCTTCCCAAATGGCGCTACTGATAAAGAATCCACCTGACAATGCAGGAGATGTAAGAGACACAGGTTTGATCCCTGGATCAGGAACATCCCCTGGAAAAGGGCATGGCCACCCACTTGCCTGGAGAATCCCGTGGACAGAGGAGCCTGGCAGGCTATAGTCCACAGGGTCACAAAGAGTCGGGCATGACTGAAATGACTTAGCATGCACACACACTCACACACCTTACAAATGAGGAAACTGGCACATGGCACAGAGAGGATAAGTGGCTTGTGCAGAACAGCACTCAGCTAGTGTGTGGCACTGACAAGGCAGGGTGGCCCTCGCCTCACCAATCTGCACCACTGTCACTGCAAGAGGAAGCACAAGGGGCAGCTCTGCCTTAAGAGAACTGACCAGGCCCTTTCAAGGGCAGCCCCCACCACAGGTGCTGTGGGGGTAGCTGCAGGAGGCCCTGCGGGCAGCGGTGCAGTATGCAGGGTTTCTAGTCCCAGCAGAGGAGCTGGCCAGAGGGTGGAAAGCTCCTGCAAGCTGCTTCTCTGACACAGTCCACCATAGCCAGCTACCCCTCTCCCAGGCCTCTCTCAGGTCACTGAGACATTTCACTTGCAAATGCATTCTGCAGAAAATGCCAGGCTTCTCAATGACAAGTCCAGGCAACAGAAAGAAAAATCATTGTCTGAGCTTGTGAGTAGGAGGGAGCAACTTTCAGAAAACTGTCTGATGAGGAATAGAGGCTGGGAGTCCCACATCAGGTGTCCCGAGCTCCAGGCCAAGGAGGAGCTGTGAACGAGGACAGGCCTGTGGTCACTGGGGATAAGAGATATAATGGAACTCCCCTTGGCCTTTCTCATCAAACAGAAGAGTTGCCAAAAGTCTGCATCTAAATCATGTTTTGGTCAATATAATTTTATCATTCAACAGGAGATGGTGGATGGCATGGAAATGAATGGCAATATTTATTTGTGTTTCAACAGTCCTGTAATTTTCCATACCTTACCCCTTCCCTATGCCTACACTTCTGTAGGGATGGGAAGGTAGGAATTTTGTTTTCTCCATTTGGAATGAAGCTATTACAATGTGGACCAGACTCCTGAGCGTCACTTGGGACCTTGCTAGAAATGCATATTCTCAGGTTCCACCCCAGACCTGATGAATCAGAACCTTGGGAGTGGGCCCAAGGGGGTCTGTGTTTGACACACGTTCCAGGGGGCTCTGATGGGAGAACTGCTGCCTTAGAGGCTTTTGGGCCAAGAAAACTCACAAGTTTGCTGCAGTGAGCAACTGGTATCAGGAGAAAGGAAGAGGGACACATGATGCTGAGGGGGAGGAGAAGGAAGAAAGAGAGGGAGAAAATGGTGAAAAGACTGCTGGGGCCAGGAGCAAGGTGGTGAACTGAGGTTCTGAAGAGCAGGTATCAGTAACTCCTGCCCTTGGCTGTGCCCTTGGTGGCTAGACCCATGGCCCCAGCAGGACTGAACTGGAAAAGCTTCCCACTCTAGGGACATGAATGGGCAATGGCTACCACAGCAGCAAGCAGGTGCACGAGGACCACTGGGGTCTCCATAGGCACTTGGCGAGGCTGAAGACCCCAGGGGCTTTTCACTGACTCTCTAGGTGGGGAGGAAGGAAGCTGAGTCTGAGTCACTGTCGATGCTAAGTCATGTCAGGGCTGCCCAGGTGAGACTCGCATTCATCTAGAGAAAACCAGGGGATGATCATCATCTATCTCATAACAGTTCATCGATATAAATTTATACCCACTGTACCTGGACAAATTTAAGGAGGCACTTCCTGGAAGACCATTCTCAGGCCTTCTCAAACTCTCTCTAGGCAAAGACAACAGCGCCTTGCGAACATAAAACCAAGGGGTGGGACGATTTATGTCGCAATACAGATGTTGCAGGGGCATCCAAGGGAAGAGGCTAGGACAGCTCAAATTTCTGCTTCTGTTCTCCTTTCTTCTGGAGGAGCAGTTTCTCTAGAGCAAATCACGCCAATATCCTCATTACTTNATCAAAGAGATGAAACCAGACAATCCTAAAGGAAATCAACCCTGAATATTCACTGGAAGGACTGACGTTGAAGCTGCAATCTTCTGACCATCTGATGCAAAGAGCTGATTCACCGGAAAGGACACTGAAATTGGGAAAGACTGAGGGCCAGAGGAGGAGGAGGAAACAGAGGATAAGATCATGAGATGGCCTCGCTGACTCAATAGACAAGAGCGTTGAGCAAACGCAGGGATATAGTGAAGGACAGGGAAGCCTGGCGTGCTGTAGTTCATGGGGTCACAGAGAGTCGGACAGAACTGAGCAACAGAACAACAGATTGCTGATATTTGGTTATAAAATTGGATTTCTGACTTGCAGGCCTGCACCTATGCTTTTTCTTTTGAATCACTCCTGGGGGAATTCAGCTGCCAAACAGTAAGCAGCCTCCTCAACCCACCCAAGTGATGAAGGACGGCCAACAATCATGTAAGTTCAATCACGTAAGTGAATTTGCTGACCTGGTCAAGCCTTGAGTTGACCACTGCTCCAGCTGACAGCTTGGCTACAACCTCTTAGAAGACCCTGAAACAGAATCACTCAGCTAAACTGTTCCAGCATTACTGACACTGAGAATCTGTGGGAGATAGCAAATATTGGCATTTTAACATGCTGTGTTTGGAGTGATTTGTAGATAACTAACACAAGATCTGTTGGGAAAGAGATATTCTGGAGCTTCACTGAAACAACAGAATCTNGCATTACTGACACTGAGAATCTGTGGGAGATAGCAAATATTGGCATTTTAACATGCTGTGTTTGGAGTGATTTGTAGATAACTAACACAAGATCTGTTGGGAAAGAGATATTCTGGAGCTTCACTGAAACAACAGAATCTCTGTCCAATAAGCTTAAGGGATCTGCTAGCCTGGGAATGAACTCATCATCACTAGATTCCCCTTAAATACGAATGGATTTCTTTGACCCGTCTCCTAGAGTAATGAAAATACAAACAAAAATAAATTGGACCAATTACACTCAAAAGCTTTATACAGCAATAGACACTATAAGCAAGATGAAAAGACAACACTCAAATGGGAGAAAATATTTGCAAAAGAAGCAACTGACACAGAATTTATCTTCAAAATATACAAATAAGAGGAAGACCTAAACAGACATTTCTTCAAAGATGACATTCAGATGGCCAATAAAAACATGAAAAGATGCCTAATTATTAGAGAAATGCAAATCAAAACTATACAATGAGATATTACTTCACTCAGAATGGTCATCATCAAAAAATATATAAATAATAAAAGCTGGACAGGGTATGGAGAAAAGAGAAGCCTCCTACATTATTATTGGTGGGCATGTAAACTAGCACAACTACTTTGGAGAACAGCATGGAGATATACTAAAATCTAAAAATAGAGCTACTACATGACCCAGCAATCTCACTTCTGGGCATATACATACCTGGAGAAAATCATAATTCAAAAAAAATACATGCACTACTTACAATAGCCAGGGCACAGAAGAAACTAAAACGCCCCTCAACAGAGGAATGAATAAAAAAGGTGTGGCATTACATACAATGGAATATTTGCTGTTGTTCAGTTGCTCAGGCATCTCCAACTTTTTGCAACCCCATGACTGCAGCATGCAAGGCTTCCCTGTTCTTCACTGTCTTCTGGAGCTTGCCCAAACTCCTGTCCACTGAGTCAGTGATGCCATCCAACCATCTCATCCTCTGTCATCCCCTTTTCTCCTCCTGCCTTCAGTCTTTCCCAGCATCAGGGTCTTTTCTAATGAGTCATCTCTTCATATTAGATGGCTCAANGGGCTTCATGTTCCTTTTTGATTGATAATGTCTCCCTTTTATTCTATTTCATTTTGAATATATGAGATTTTTATCCTACTCACTTCCCAAAAGATGTGAGATGAATGACATTAAAGCATAAGATCAATGCTGTGAAGTGAGTTCATTTATTGTTAAGAAGCAGAGATAGTGGTTTTCAAGGCACCATCACTAAGCAGATGTAAATACTGAAGGATCTGGCTCTGAGGGCTCTGGCAGTTAAGGCAGAAAAAAAAAGGAAAGACATCAGTTTACACAGTCTTAATTTTGTGACACTGAAGGCAAGTATGTCTTTCTGCAGGAACCACGTCATTTTCTCCTCTGTAACTATCCACTGGCAGGAATTTGTCATGGTCCTCTTAAAAGGACTTACAGAAGCAGAGTAGACCTTACCTAATCAGTTTCACTAAAGCAACAGAGGCAGTTCAACCTGACTATTCTCATGTACACACTAAATAAAGGCTATTCTTTGAGAGACTGATAGCATGGAATACAGCACTCTGCCTTTGGATGATCTGGCTTTATGTTAGTTTAATATAACTTAACCTCACTTACCCAGACCTCAATAGAAACCAAAAAATTATTTGCCCTCCTTCCAAACATCTTGCTCCCTGAGATGTTTGTGTTCTCTNATCAGTTCTTCAGTGCTCAGTCTTCTTTATGGTCCAACTCTCACATCCATACATGACTACTGGAAAAACCATAGCTTTGATTAGATGGACCTTTGTCGGCAAAGTAATGGCTCCACTTTTTAATATGCTGTCTAGGTTTGTCATTGCTTTTCTTGGAAGGAAAAACATTTTTTAATTTCATGGCTGCATTGACCATCTCAGTGATTTTGGAGCCCCAAAAATAAAGTCTGTCACTTTATTTTGTCACCTTCATCAAAAGGCTCTTTATTTCCTCTTTGCTTTCTGCCATAAATGTGGTGTCATCTGCATACCTGTGATTACTGATGTTTCTCCTGGTAATCTATACAATGGAATACTACTGAACCATAAAAAGAAATGAAATAGTGCCATTTGCAGAGATGTGGAAAGACATAAAGACTGTTATACAGGGTGAAGTAAGTCAGAAAGAGAAAAATAATATCGCTTCTATATATAATCTACAAAAATGGTACAGATAAACTTATTTGCAAAGCAAAAATAGNCGGGACAAACAGAAAGTCTGATCAAGTCTTTCTTGATCTTTTTAGATCTATGATGAATCTTAAGATGTAGGAAGCACAACTAGGATAGTATTTGCTAATAAATACCTGACCACAAATAAAAAATGTAAAGTCAGAGGATCTCAGAACTGGAAGGACTCAAAGGTCATTTAGTCCAGCCCTCACCCTCATACATGATTCCTTCTGAAGCAGCCCCTGTAAGAGATCCAATGACCTCTGCTTGAGTAATTCCAGAAAGAGAGAAAGGTCCACCCAATTATCCCTCCCCTGTGGACATGCAGAACTGCTAGAAAGTTCTTTCTTATGTTGGGACGTAAACTTTTTTTTATCACATCAGACACACACTGAACATCACTCAGACACTGAACCACTTCTGGAGAATGACCATCTGCTTTCCCTAAAATATACTGAGAAGTTAAAGTTTTCATACAGACCCTCCCCTACTCACTAAAATATTCTAAAATGCTACTTAAATTTTCACATGTTGTTTCTGCCCAGTCCTAGGCCGAAAAACTTTGGAAATCAGAATTTTATTAATGGAATCTATTTGATCTGGATTCTAGTAACTTAGTATCATTCTTGACCAAATCTACTATGAGCTGGTCATGCTGATAAAACACAATCATCTGAGGGACACAAAGCATGTTATATAGTTTCCCGACTGTCTTAAGTGTTTTTGGCAAAATAGAGAAGTGTGAAAAGTGCAAACCCTTTAGCCTGAGTCAATTATGAGGTTGACTGGTAGCTGACAAATGACAGCCCCTTCTGCGTAAATGGGCTCTCTATTGCTGGGCATTGATGGCACAGCAGTTTTTTGTTTTTTGTTTTTGGTTTTTTTTTCTTCCCTTGGCTTTAATACTTATTTAGCAGTCTTTAAGAGAGCTCTATGCCTAATGTCAAATTTTTAAATGTGACACTCTTCTTATAAAATGAATATTAAAACCACATGCTGCAAATTCATACAAAAAAGGGAACAATATCCTCAGTTTAAATAATCAGAAGGAAGGGGTGGACGGGTGGAGGATGAGAACAGTCACCCTGGGTGAGTATGGGAAGCTACAGTTTAAATAAGCATGTCAGAATTTCAGGGAGAACATTCTTAACCCTCAGCCCTGTTATTCGAATGGTGGGTTTTTCAGACTTTCTGTTNTGTCAAATTTTTAAATGTGACACTCTTCTTATAAAATGAATATTAAAACCACATGCTGCAAATTCATACAAAAAAGGGAACAATATCCTCAGTTTAAATAATCAGAAGGAAGGGGTGGACAGATGGAGGATGAGAACAGTCACCCTGGGTGAGTATGGGAAGCTACAGTTTAAATAAGCATGTCAGGATTTCAGGGAGAACATTCTTAACCCTCTTAACTTGGTGTGTCTCTGTAAGCTGGCCTNTACAAAAAAGGGAACAATATCCTCAGTTTAAATAATCAGAAGGAAGGGGTGGACGGGTGGAGGATGAGAACAGTCACCCTGGGTGAGTATGGGAAGCTACAGTTTAAATAAGCATGTCAGAATTTCAGGGAGAACATTCTTAACCCTCAGCCCTGTTATTCGAATGGTGGGTTTTTCAGACTTTCTGTTTGCCCATCTCTGGGGCTTTCCATTGTCTCCCAAATCTAAGCTTCGTGGGGCGAAGGAAGGTGAAGACAGTACTGGCGCCTAACAGTCTCACAGGCGTCTCAGTAACAACAGGAAGGTGTGAGGGGGCAGGGGCCCGTTCCTGTCAAGCAGTTTCAGATTTTCTGCATGTCCACTGAGCAGGACTCCCTCCTCCCAGCTGTGAGGGCAGATGGCCGAGCTGACCGAGGACCGAGCTCTGTCCCTCCGTGTGCGTGTGGACACCAGCTCCCCGTGCGCATGCCCCTCCGCCCGTTCAGGGAGGGAGCGCCCACCGGGTGGACCGTAGCTGTGCCTGCTCCGCTCTAATTGTCGAGCGCACAGCACACAGAGTCGCCGCAGAGGCGAGCTGGCAAGGCCTCTGCTGGCACTGTGGTCACGCAGGATGGACGCTGCAGTGGAAACCTTCCCTTCCACTGCTTAACTTGGTGTGTCTCTGTAAGCTGGCCTGTTTGAGGAAATGATAAATGGCTGTGAGCAGGGGGAGTCAAGTGGGCAAAGAAGACGGCAGGACTAACTGGAGTCCGGCCAGACCTGGAACTAACACGACCAGCCCTTCACCTCCCAAGGCCAGGTCACTCTGGGAACTCAGAAAATCTAAAAGGTTTCCATATGTTCCCCAGGATCTTAGGGCACTGCCTCTGCTGCTCCATCAGCAGTGAAGGAGACCCAGTTCTACCTGTGACCTCAGTTTTCCCATCTGCTGGGATGGGTATACTTATCCTCACAGGGCTGCATGTGGAAAGGACAAAATAAGAGCATTATGTTAAAATAATAATCATAGCTAACATTGGTAAAGTGCTTGATACACTGTACATCAACATGGTGAACGCTTTCTATGTTTTTATCTCATTTAATCCTCACAACAATTTCCAAGGTGGAAACTCTTACTATACCCACGATATGGAGTCAGAAACTGAGGTGCAGAGCAGTTAAGTAACTGGCTAAAGATCACACAGCCAACCAGTACGGATGGGGCCCATTTTCACTCATTCATTCACTGCTACTTATCAAGTGCTTGCTCCATATGAGGCCCTGAGAAGCAAAACTTCAGAGGCAGTCCCTGCCTGCATTGCTCTTAGTTTCATTACTGGAACAAACAAAATTCAGAGTAAATGGAAGTGGATGAGAACTCCAAGTTCTATTAAAGCCCCAGTGGGATCCAGGACAAGCCATTCCTCGTGCTGATAATTGAGACATGCTCAGGAAGATGGTGCTGGTTCTACAGATCCCCCAGGGACAGAAGCCAGGCATACTGGCCAAGGCAGAAAGGTCTTGAACATTTTCCTTATGTCTGATGCAAGCCCAGTCTTACAGGTTTGCAAGGAACCTTGAGAATGAATTCAATTCATTTCTTTGCCTCTGAGAAAGATTGCATTTACACTGTTCTTTGCCAGAAAGCTTCAGCCAGGGAACCTCTCTTATTTAAAAACCTGGCTAAACAAAGTCAGTATTTACAAACAGGTGAATTTAAGGGCATTCCAGTACTTTTAAATAGTGAACACTCCCAGTGCATTTTAAATAGGATTGATTCAATGCATTTTCTTAGCACACAGCTTTTCAGGAATGCAAAATACACCTGTACTCAGCATCTCAAGGCTTCTCAAGATAGATGGTGGGTTTCTTCCTTTTTGGAACATGCTCATACCGTTTAAAGCATGTGAATGAAAGTCTTTCCTTAAATCCAACCTGAACCTTTCCTGAGATGATTAAGGCCACTTGAGTGAACTTTCTACCAACCCAAGAGAGAGGGACTTGAGGGAAGAGAGTGGGTCTGAAGTAGGTCACAACCTTGCACTGAGGACTGCCAGGAAGTCTGGGAGAGCCACTTGGATTAATTAATAGCGTCATTTGTGGCTATGTCCTGGCATCATTCTCCTAATTATGTCTAGCTGCTCCCAGAAACTCAGTCCCTCCCTGAAAATCCCTTCCTTGGAGACACAGAGCAGCATCTGTAATGTGTGCCAGGCAGCTTGGCACTTGCTCAACCAGGAAGGGTCTTAGAGATCGTCAAGTTCTGCGCTCGCAGGGCAGAGGAGGAAGTTGAGACTCTAAGGACCAAAGTGACTTGATCCTGAATGTGCAGCAAATTTGGCAGAACTGAAATAATCCATACTCCAGACCCCACACCTAGTGCTCTTTCCATCAGAAATCTGAGTTTTCTCCCCTCATCTAATTCTGCTTCTTTAAAGCCCAGAGCTGTGTCTCATTCTTTTCGAGGACTCTCATAGTGAAGATCTGGGCATATTATTATACTGCCTGAAGCACATGTGGCTTGCTTTGACTTGAGTGGGTTCAGACAAGACCAACTTGGCCATGAGACATGAAGGGGAACAGAATCTATGGAGCCTCTATGCTTGTTTGTAAATACAGGCTTTGTTTAATCAAGTTTTTAAAGTGGAGGTTCCTGGCTGAATCTCTCCAGAGAAAAAGAAGAGAACAAATGGGGTCTCCCTCCATTCTTTCTTTACACGTTACTGAATATGCTCAATAGGTGTTTGAGCCCAGACCCTTCCTATTAGAAAGAAGGCCCATTGCTTTCAAGACAGATGCCCTTCTGCCCCTAGTGATCATGGGCAGGGCATCCTGCCTTCCTCTCCTCCAGGACCAGCTGGAGCTCTGATCAGATGGGAGAAGCCTGGCATTTGTGCCCCACTCAGGGACAGCTGTGAGGCTCCTCAGCGTTCCATCCCTCCTGAATCTCAGCACAGCTGTAGGCTTCCTGGCTCTGGATGGCACAAAAGTGCTTGGCACTGCCCAGGGATTCCTCTTGGAGGTGGGGTCTTGCTACTGCTCTTTCACTCCCTGGAGCACTCACTTGGAGGTTTTGCCTAGGCACTGTCTGCGATTGGTATCTCTGCTAAGTTTTAACAACTGATAAAAATACCTGCTTATATTTCATGGACAGTCCTCTGGCTGGCGGTTCATACAAGCTGACACTGATTCACCCATTGTGGTGCACACATGTGAAGTGCAGATGGACGTGTCTGAGCTTTCTCAGGCATCAACGACCTTGACCATTTGTGAAGTCATTCCCCTCAGCTTTGGGAGCTCACCCTTAAAGACGTGTTTAAAAAAACAAAAGCTCAGGGAGGCCCAGGACTCTGATTTTGGGCAAGTCACTTGCTTTCTTGGATCTCAGATTCCTCATTCATAAAATGGGAAAACAGGGACAGACGGGGTCATGGGTCCCTTCTGCATTCAGGTCCCACCTGACTGCTGCACCATAGCCGTGAACAGGGAGGTTGGAGGAGTTCTTCTGCCTGCGAGTTGGCAGCCTATTACCATTACCTTGCCTGAGGGCTGAAAAATTTTCTTTGCCTCAAAATACAAAAAACAAAGACTGCAAAATCAAAATGAGAAAATATTTAATTAAATGTCTACAAAATGTAACATTATGTAAATGCCATTAATTATTAAATTTTATATCATAAACATTTCATTACATTTTAAAACAATTTGCTTCTTAGAATTTCTCACTTTGAAAGAATTCTCAAATATCATGCCTGGTGATGGCTGAGGGTTTACAGTCATGAGTTAGTCTCAGCCAAATCCTTTCAACAGCCAAATCAGTTTTTAAAAACCCCTTTTAAATATGTTACAGCAAAAATATTTGGTTTCCCAGGTGGCACTAGTGGAAAAGAACCCACCTGCCAATGCAGGAGACATAAGAGATGTGGGTTTAATCCTTGGGTAGGGATGATCCCCTAGAGGAGGCCATGGTAACCCACTCCAGTATTCTTGCCTGTAGAATCCCATGGACAGAGGAGCTTGGTGGGTTACAGTGCTTAGAGTCGCAAAGAGTTGGATACAACTGAAGCGACTTAGTACGTGCACAAAAATATTAATGTAGAATATGGTTAACTTTCAACGTGTTTAACAAGTTGTGAAGTGAAATCTTCAAAAGTGAAAATTTTGAAAACTTTGAAGTTGCTCTAGAACTACTTTCATAATACTAAGAACTAATATTAGTAAGTATTTACTCCGTACCAGGCTCTCTTTCTAGCCTTTTGCATGCATTATCCCATTTAATCCCTGAGACCATCTTTGAGGTGGAAACTATCCCCATTTTACAGATGAGGAAACTGACACAGAGGTAAATCATCTTTACAAGGACATAGACAGGATGGGAAACCAACAACTCCAGGGAATCCGCTCTTAGCCACACTCCCAAATGAAGTGTGTGANTAACAGGAAGGTGTGAGGGGGCAGGGGCCCGTTCCTGTCAAGCAGTTTCAGATTTTCTGCATGTCCACTGAGCAGGACTCCCTCCTCCCAGCTGTGAGGGCAGATGGCCGAGCTGACCGAGGACCGAGCTCTGTCCCTCCGTGTGCGTGTGGACACCAGCTCCCCGTGCGCATGCCCCTCCGCCCGTTCAGGGAGGGAGCGCCCACCGGGTGGACCGTAGCTGTGCCTGCTCCGCTCTAATTGTCGAGCGCACAGCACACAGAGTCGCCGCAGAGGCGAGCTGGCAAGGCCTCTGCTGGCACTGTGGTCACGCAGGATGGACGCTGCAGTGGAAACCTTCCCTTCCACTGCTTAACTTGGTGTGTCTCTGTAAGCTGGCCTGTTTGAGGAAATGATAAATGGCGGTGAGCAGGGGGAGTCAAGTGGGCAAAGAAGACGGCAGGACTAACTGGAGAACGGCCAGACCTGTAACTAACACGACCAGCCCTTCACCTCCCACGGCCAGGTCACTCTGGGAACTCAGAAAATCTAAAAGGTTTCCATATGTTCCCCAGGATCTTAGGGCACTGCCTCTGCTGCTCCATCAGCAGTGAAAGAGACCCAGTTCTACCTGTGACCTCAGTTTTCCCATCTGCTGGGATGGGTATACTTATCCTCACAGGGCTGCATGTGGAAAGGACAAAATAAGAGCATTATGTTAAAATAATAATCATAGCTAACATTGGTAAAGTGCTTGATACACTGTACATCAACATGGTGAACGCTTTCTATGTTTTTATCTCATTTAATCCTCACAACAATTTCCAAGGTGGAAACTCTTACTATACCCACGATATGGAGTCAGAAACTGAGGTGCAGAGCAGTTAAGTAACTGGCTAAAGATCACACAGCCAACCAGTACGGATGGGGCCCATTTTCACTCATTCATTCACTGCTACTTATCAAGTGCTTGCTCCATATGAGGCCCTGAGAAGCAAAACTTCAGAGGCAGTCCCTGCCTGCATTGCTCTTAGTTTCATTACTGGAACAAACAAAATTCAGAGTAAATGGAAGTGGATGAGAACTCCAAGTTCTATTAAAGCCCCAGTGGGATCCAGGACAAGCCATTCCTCGTGCTGATAATTGAGACATGCTCAGGAAGATGGTGCTGGTTCTACAGATCCCCCAGGGACAGAAGCCAGGCATACTGGCCAAGGCAGAAAGGTCTTGAACATTTTCCTTATGTCTGATGCAAGCCCAGTCTTACAGGTTTGCAAGGAACCTTGAGAATGAATTCAATTCATTTCTTTGCCTCTGAGAAAGATTGCATTTACACTGTTCTTTGCCAGAAAGCTTCAGCCAGGGAACCTCTCTTATTTAAAAACCTGGCTAAACAAAGTCAGTATTTACAAACAGGTGAATTTAAGGGCATTCCAGTACTTTTAAATAGTGAACACTCCCAGTGCATTTTAAATAGGATTGATTCAATGCATTTTCTTAGCACACAGCTTTTCAGGAATGCAAAATACACCTGTACTCAGCATCTCAAGGCTTCTCAAGATAGATGGTGGGTTTCTTCCTTTTTGGAACATGCTCATACCGTTTAAAGCATGTGAATGAAAGTCTTTCCTTAAATCCAACCTGAACCTTTCCTGAGATGATTAAGGCCACTTGAGTGAACTTTCTACCAACCCAAGAGAGAGGGACTTGAGGGAAGAGAGTGGGTCTGAAGTAGGTCACAACCTTGCACTGAGGACTGCCAGGAAGTCTGGGAGAGCCACTTGGATTAATTAATAGCGTCATTTGTGGCTATGTCCTGGCATCATTCTCCTAATTATGTCTAGCTGCTCCCAGAAACTCAGTCCCTCCCTGAAAATCCCTTCCTTGGAGACACAGAGCAGCATCTGTAATGTGTGCCAGGCAGCTTGGCACTTGCTCAACCAGGAAGGGTCTTAGAGATCGTCAAGTTCTGCGCTCGCAGGGCAGAGGAGGAAGTTGAGACTCTAAGGACCAAAGTGACTTGATCCTGAATGTGCAGCAAATTTGGCAGAACTGAAATAATCCATACTCCAGACCCCACACCTAGTGCTCTTTCCATCAGAAATCTGAGTTTTCTCCCCTCATCTAATTCTGCTTCTTTAAAGCCCAGAGCTGTGTCTCATTCTTTTCGAGGACTCTCATAGTGAAGATCTGGGCATATTATTATACTGCCTGAAGCACATGTGGCTTGCTTTGACTTGAGTGGGTTCAGACAAGACCAACTTGGCCATGAGACATGAAGGGGAACAGAATCTATGGAGCCTCTATGCTTGTTTGTAAATACAGGCTTTGTTTAATCAAGTTTTTAAAGTGGAGGTTCCTGGCTGAATCTCTCCAGAGAAAAAGAAGAGAACAAATGGGGTCTCCCTCCATTCTTTCTTTACACGTTACTGAATATGCTCAATAGGTGTTTGAGCCCAGACCCTTCCTATTAGAAAGAAGGCCCATTGCTTTCAAGACAGATGCCCTTCTGCCCCTAGTGATCATGGGCAGGGCATCCTGCCTTCCTCTCCTCCAGGACCAGCTGGAGCTCTGATCAGATGGGAGAAGCCTGGCATTTGTGCCCCACTCAGGGACAGCTGTGAGGCTCCTCAGCGTTCCATCCCTCCTGAATCTCAGCACAGCTGTAGGCTTCCTGGCTCTGGATGGCACAAAAGTGCTTGGCACTGCCCAGGGATTCCTCTTGGAGGTGGGGTCTTGCTACTGCTCTTTCACTCCCTGGAGCACTCACTTGGAGGTTTTGCCTAGGCACTGTCTGCGATTGGTATCTCTGCTAAGTTTTAACAACTGATAAAAATACCTGCTTATATTTCATGGACAGTCCTCTGGCTGGCGGTTCATACAAGCTGACACTGATTCACCCATTGTGGTGCACACATGTGAAGTGCAGATGGACGTGTCTGAGCTTTCTCAGGCATCAACGACCTTGACCATTTGTGAAGTCATTCCCCTCAGCTTTGGGAGCTCACCCTTAAAGACGTGTTTAAAAAAACAAAAGCTCAGGGAGGCCCAGGACTCTGATTTTGGGCAAGTCACTTGCTTTCTTGGATCTCAGATTCCTCATTCATAAAATGGGAAAACAGGGACAGACGGGGTCATGGGTCCCTTCTGCATTCAGGTCCCACCTGACTGCTGCACCATAGCCGTGAACAGGGAGGTTGGAGGAGTTCTTCTGCCTGCGAGTTGGCAGCCTATTACCATTACCTTGCCTGAGGGCTGAAAAATTTTCTTTGCCTCAAAATACAAAAAACAAAGACTGCAAAATCAAAATGAGAAAATATTTAATTAAATGTCTACAAAATGTAACATTATGTAAATGCCATTAATTATTAAATTTTATATCATAAACATTTCATTACATTTTAAAACAATTTGCTTCTTAGAATTTCTCACTTTGAAAGAATTCTCAAATATCATGCCTGGTGATGGCTGAGGGTTTACAGTCATGAGTTAGTCTCAGCCAAATCCTTTCAACAGCCAAATCAGTTTTTAAAAACCCCTTTTAAATATGTTACAGCAAAAATATTTGGTTTCCCAGGTGGCACTAGTGGAAAAGAACCCACCTGCCAATGCAGGAGACATAAGAGATGTGGGTTTAATCCTTGGGTAGGGATGATCCCCTAGAGGAGGCCATGGTAACCCACTCCAGTATTCTTGCCTGTAGAATCCCATGGACAGAGGAGCTNTTTTCTACTGTCTCTTATACACATCTCACTTGCCAATGCAGGAGACATAAGAGATGTGGGTTTAATCCTTGGGTAGGGATGATCCCCTAGAGGAGGCCATGGTAACCCACTCCAGTATTCTTGCCTGTAGAATCCCATGGACAGAGGAGCTTGGTGGGTTACAGTGCTTAGAGTTGCAAAGAGTTGGATACAACTGAAGCGACTTAGTACGTGCACAAAAATATTAATGTAGAATATGGTTAACTTTCAACGTGTTTAACAAGTTGTGAAGTGAAATCTTCAAAAGTGAAAATTTTGAAAACTTTGAAGTTGCTCTAGAACTACTTTCATAATACTAAGAACTAATATTAGTAAGTATTTACTCCGTACCAGGCTCTCTTTCTAGCCTTTTGCATGCATTATCCCATTTAATCCCTGAGACCATCTTTGAGGTGGAAACTATCCCCATTTTACAGATGAGGAAACTGACACAGAGGTAAATCATCTTTACAAGGACATAGACAGGATGGGAAACCAACAACTCCAGGGAATCCGCTCTTAGCCACACTCCCAAATGAAGTGTGTGACACCTCTGGTCTTTTCCAGGGAAGGAACAAGTGCTGGCAGGGCAAGGAGGGAGCGGTGCACACATCCACAAAGGAGAAGGGCATCAGACAGAGTTTACACCTTGGTTGACCCTGTTGCTACCGCCACCTCCTCTGTAGCTCTTTTGCTCACAAAAGTCCTAACTGTCAGTCTCATCTACGTGCTGTTAATAATGAAAAAAAAAANTCTCAGATTCCTCATTCATAAAATGGGAAAACAGGGACAGACGGGGTCATGGGTCCCTTCTGCATTCAGGTCCCACCTGACTGCTGCACCATAGCCGTGAACAGGGAGGTTGGAGGAGTTCTTCTGCCTGCGAGCTGGCAGCCTATTACCATTACCTTGCCTGAGGGCTGAAAAATTTTCTTTGCCTCAAAATACAAAAAACAAAGACTGCAAAATCAAAATGAGAAAATATTTAATTAAATGTCTACAAAATGTAACATTATGTAAATGCCATTAATTATTAAATTTTATATCATAAACATTTCATTACATTTTAAAACAATTTGCTTCTTAGAATTTCTCACTTTGAAAGAATTCTCAAATATCATGCCTGGTGATGGCTGAGGGTTTACAGTCATGAGTTAGTCTCAGCCAAATCCTTTCAACAGCCAAATCAGTTTTTAAAAACCCCTTTTAAATATGTTACAGCAAAAATATTTGGTTTCCCAGGTGGCACTAGTGGAAAAGAACCCACCTGCCAATGCAGGAGACATAAGAGATGTGGGTTTAATCCTTGGGTAGGGATGATCCCCTAGAGGAGGCCATGGTAACCCACTCCAGTATTCTTGCCTGTAGAATCCCATGGACAGAGGAGCTTGGTGGGTTACAGTGCTTAGAGTTGCAAAGAGTTGGATACAACTGAAGCGACTTAGTACGTGCACAAAAATATTAATGTAGAATATGGTTAACTTTCAACGTGTTTAACAAGTTGTGAAGTGAAATCTTCAAAAGTGAAAATTTTGAAAACTTTGAAGTTGCTCTAGAACTACTTTCATAATACTAAGAACTAATATTAGTAAGTATTTACTCCGTACCAGGCTCTCTTTCTAGCCTTTTGCATGCATTATCCCATTTAATCCCTGAGACCATCTTTGAGGTGGAAACTATCCCCATTTTACAGATGAGGAAACTGACACAGAGGTAAATCATCTTTACAAGGACATAGACAGGATGGGAAACCAACAACTCCAGGGAATCCGCTCTTAGCCACACTCCCAAATGAAGTGTGTGACACCTCTGGTCTTTTCCAGGGAAGGAACAAGTGCTGGCAGGGCAAGGAGGGAGCGGTGCACACATCCACAAAGGAGAAGGGCATCAGACAGAGTTTACACCTTGGTTGACCCTGTTGCTACCGCCACCTCCTCTGTAGCTCTTTTGCTCACAAAAGTCCTAACTGTCAGTCTCATCTACGTGCTGTTAATAATGAAAAAAAAAACAAAAAACAAACCTTTTTTTAAAAAAGCTGATAGCCATTGACATCTCAGTCAGTATTTTATGCAGCACTTAATTTCATCCAATCCTCATAAGAAACCCTATCTTATAAACAACAGATTTGGGGTTTAGAGACTTGAAATACTTTGTCTGTGGTCACATGGCTTTCTGAGATAGTGGAAATGAGGCCTTATACTCTGGTCTTATTCTAAAACCTTAACTCTCATTTATGTTAGGCATATATGTGTATTGTTCACACAATTTGTTTAATAAAAGCATAGTGAGTAAAAAAGTAAAGCCCTCCATTTGCCACAACAGCCTTCTCCTCTTCCCCTGGTGGATCCCCTCTCCCTGTGTTCCACTGGGAATAGTTTGGTGGGCATTCTTCCAGACTTTTGCTATATATTTACCAATCTATGTAGGAATCTATTCATCGATCCATTCATTCCTCATTTATTTATTCCCATGGCTTCACTCTCTATAGGTGGCAGCTCCCAGGATGGGAAAGGCAGTGGCAACCCCTTATCAGAAATGTTGAAATCCCAAGGGCAAGGCTGACCCTGATAAACATCCACTGGGATCAGGAAAAGCAGGTGGGGTGCTTATCGTCACTCCTGTCTCCCCGCCGCTTTACACAGCTTCTCTGGCTCACACACCAGTTTTGTCTACTCTTGCACGCCTCGTGCGCTGAGATGGCCCACTTCATTCTCAGTCTGGGAGATCTCTGGGCTCAGCTGGTCCATAACTTCCATGTGGGGAGTTTTGTGAATGGGTCACTTGAGCAAACTCCAGGGGAGAGTGAAGGACAGGGAAGCCTGGCGTGCTGCAGTCCATGGGGTCACAAAGAGTCAGACACAGCTGAGCAACCGAACAACATGTGCATAAGACTAGTGGCAAAAATCTGACTCACGGCTGCGTCTCTGTCCTTTGCTTAAAGGGAATTTTAATTAGCTTATCCAGAAGAGAGAACCAGATGATAGACTGAATGACCTGGGGACAGGACAGGATGTTTGCATCCCCAATGTCAGTGCACAGTAGGTGCTCACAAAATGATTAAAGGAAGCAGTTGGTAGAGAAGGAAGAGGGTTTCCTTGTGCTGCATGCGGAAAAGTTCTGTTACAGTGAATTTTCTATTTGCAAAGATGAGCAATTTGTAGTCCTCTGGTGTATTTTTTTTTTCCCTTTTATTTTCACAGCCACAGTTCAGGGGCAAGGAAAAGCTTTTATCTCTCTGAGAGAGTAGGAGAAGCCCATGGGGTTTGGGTAACTTAAACTAGAAGGCTGTCTCTTTCACTTGGTGCAAAGATGAGAACATTTAATAACTGCACCAACAATGTCATCTATAAAAGGAGTGACTTCCTGGCTGAGAGATGATCAAGATAACACTGTACCACCTCAGAGTGGAGGCTGGGTAGTCTATGAGCTCAGGGCTTCAGTTCCTGTGCCTGCATCTGGGCTGTGTGATCTCAGGCAAGTTACTTAACTCTGTGCTTTTCAGTTTCATCATCTGTAAAATGGGGATCATAGAGCACCTACTTCATGAAATTTGTGGAAGAGGATTAGACAAGATGATATAGGTAAAATATTGAACACAGAGGCTGGTATATGTATACATGCATGTGTGCACGTATGTGTGTATAGTAAGAGCTCAAAATTATGCTAGTATTATAATAATGAACTCTAGACCTTCATCATAATGCTGTTCTAAATATCAACTTGATTCTTATTGACAACCATTTGTTGAACAAATGGGCAAGTGCACTATACTGAGCAGGGTCTGATGCTGGAGCAGGCGTTCCTCCAAACCATCCCTGAATCCCCAGAGTTAAGCAAATGACACAGAGCAGTCTTTCCATGTGAGTTACCCAAATGTTCCCAACTGAGAAGCCTGCAGTAGCGCAGGAGACAGGGGCTCTTAATTTTTACCCACAAGATCTGGGTTCAAGTCCCAGCTCTGCCATTTGTCATCTTACGTGAAAACATTAAGACCTCCTCTCTCCGTCTGGGGCCAAATGTGCAGCTTCATTAGGAAAGTCCACAGAACAAACAAGAGACTCAAAGAATGCAGTCCAGAAGGGCCTCAGATACTGTCCCTCATGGGGTGGTAAGATCCAAGTCTTCCCGTTTTTGATGAAGACATGGGCATAAGAAACACTACTTTCCTCCTCTACTCTATTCTTGAAAGAGTGATGATAAATGAGGGAAGCTGGGGATACAGAAGGGAGTTGGGCCAAGGACTGTGCCTGTCTAGAGCAGGCCTCTCTCACCAGCTTTAGCCAGTCTCCTCCAGGCAGGAAGGCCTGCTAGTCAAGGCAGTGAGTCTGACATGTGTGTCTGACTTCTGAAAATCTGTAGTCCTGTGAAACCTGCCAAATTCTGTGTCTAACTCAAAACTAATTTCATGACTTTGAGTGGGCCAGCACCACGAGGGTCAATCAAAACACCGTGGGCCAGATTTACTCCCAGGGCTGCAAATGGGGTAAACTACCCATAACCCTAACTGTAAGGCAGTGCAACAAGGCGCTGCCTACGAAGTAAGACATTTAGCACAGAGGTTGGNTAGGTGGCAGCTCCCAGGATGGGAAAGGCAGTGGCAACCCCTTATCAGAAATGTTGAAATCCCAAGGGCAAGGCTGACCCTGATAAACATCCACTGGGATCAGGAAAAGCAGGTGGGGTGCTTATCGTCACTCCTGTCTCCCCGCCGCTTTACACAGCTTCTCTGGCTCACACACCAGTTTTGTCTACTCTTGCACGCCTCGTGCGCTGAGATGGCCCACTTCATTCTCAGTCTGGGAGATCTCTGGGCTCAGCTGGTCCATAACTTCCATGTGGGGAGTTTTGTGAATGGGTCACTTGAGCAAACTCCAGGGGAGAGTGAAGGACAGGGAAGCCTGGCGTGCTGCAGTCCATGGGGTCACAAAGAGTCAGACACAGCTGAGCAACCGAACAACATGTGCATAAGACTAGTGGCAAAAATCTGACTCACGGCTGCGTCTCTGTCCTTTGCTTAAAGGGAATTTTAATTAGCTTATCCAGAAGAGAGAACCAGATGATAGACTGAATGACCTGGGGACAGGACAGGATGTTTGCATCCCCAATGTCAGTGCACAGTAGGTGCTCACAAAATGATTAAAGGAAGCAGTTGGTAGAGAAGGAAGAGGGTTTCCTTGTGCTGCATGCGGAAAAGTTCTGTTACAGTGAATTTTCTATTTGCAAAGATGAGCAATTTGTAGTCCTCTGGTGTATTTTTTTTTTCCCTTTTATTTTCACAGCCACAGTTCAGGGGCAAGGAAAAGCTTTTATCTCTCTGAGAGAGTAGGAGAAGCCCATGGGGTTTGGGTAACTTAAACTAGAAGGCTGTCTCTTTCACTTGGTGCAAAGATGAGAACATTTAATAACTGCACCAACAATGTCATCTATAAAAGGAGTGACTTCCTGGCTGAGAGATGATCAAGATAACACTGTACCACCTCAGAGTGGAGGCTGGGTAGTCTATGAGCTCAGGGCTTCAGTTCCTGTGCCTGCATCTGGGCTGTGTGATCTCAGGCAAGTTACTTAACTCTGTGCTTTTCAGTTTCATCATCTGTAAAATGGGGATCATAGAGCACCTACTTCATGAAATTTGTGGAAGAGGATTAGACAAGATGATATAGGTAAAATATTGAACACAGAGGCTGGTATATGTATACATGCATGTGTGCACGTATGTGTGTATAGTAAGAGCTCAAAATTATGCTAGTATTATAATAATGAACTCTAGACCTTCATCATAATGCTGTTCTAAATATCAACTTGATTCTTATTGACAACCATTTGTTGAACAAATGGGCAAGTGCACTATACTGAGCAGGGTCTGATGCTGGAGCAGGCGTTCCTCCAAACCATCCCTGAATCCCCAGAGTTAAGCAAATGACACAGAGCAGTCTTTCCATGTGAGTTACCCAAATGTTCCCAACTGAGAAGCCTGCAGTAGCGAAGGAGACAGGGGCTCTTAATTTTTACCCACAAGATCTGGGTTCAAGTCCCAGCTCTGCCATTTGTCATCTTACGTGAAAACATTAAGACCTCCTCTCTCCGTCTGGGGCCAAATGTGCAGCTTCATTAGGAAAGTCCACAGAACAAACAAGAGACTCAAAGAATGCAGTCCAGAAGGGCCTCAGATACTGTCCCTCATGGGGTGGTAAGATCCAAGTCTTCCCGTTTTTGATGAAGACATGGGCATAAGAAACACTACTTTCCTCCTCTACTCTATTCTTGAAAGAGTGATGATAAATGAGGGAAGCTGGGGATACAGAAGGGAGTTGGGCCAAGGACTGTGCCTGTCTAGAGCAGGCCTCTCTCACCAGCTTTAGCCAGTCTCCTCCAGGCAGGAAGGCCTGCTAGTCAAGGCAGTGAGTCTGACATGTGTGTCTGACTTCTGAAAATCTGTAGTCCTGTGAAACCTGCCAAATTCTGTGTCTAACTCAAAACTAATTTCATGACTTTGAGTGGGCCAGCACCACGAGGGTCAATCAAAACACCGTGGGCCAGATTTACTCCCAGGGCTGCAAATGGGGTAAACTACCCATAACCCTAACTGTAAGGCAGTGCAACAAGGCGCTGCCTACGAAGTAAGACATTTAGCACAGAGGTTGGTAGATGTGTATCCCCGAAGCCCAGATCAGGTGAGGAGCCTGCCACGCTGGCAGTTAGTCACACAGAGTCAGGGGTGGGATCTAGGCCCAGTACTCCAGCCAATCTGAAGAGATTAAGAAGACTGTGGCAGAATGTGGCCATTATAAGGAATAACAACGAAATGTCCAGAAAAACACAACTCTAGACAAAATGCTTCATAGGTGAAAATAGTACACCGGAGGCTTCCTGTCATAGAAAATCCACAGCCGACTCCGGTGCGTGAACCAAAACCAAAATAGAAGCTTATATAACCTTCAGTGAACGATTCCTCTGCTACAAGACAGGGCCAGGTGGTATGCCTCCAAACGCAAGCCTTTCAATCCTGGTCACACAGCAGTTTCCACTCCTGATTTTGTCTTCAGAAAGCCTCTGTCGTTTTTAAGTCTGAAAAGGTTGTTGTGCTGAGATAATCCTAATATTTAGTGAGCTCTTAGTACATGCCAGATACTGCCTAAGCTCTTTGCATATATCAGTGCACTTAATCCTTAAAAAAAAAAAAACAAAACCCACGAGGAAGGCTCACTAGTTCCCCTATGAGGGTGTCCAGGCCCAGAAAGGTTAATAACATCCCCAAGAGCTCAGAGCTAGGAAATAGTGGCTCTGGGGTTTAAACCCAGACAGGCCGACTCTGGAGTCCAAGCTTATAGTCACCACCCACGACGGTTCCTGCCTAATCTTATGATACCAGGACAGAGAGAGGGTAGGCAGGGCACCACCGCCTACCGAGAATCACAAGACAGGTTACAGGACTCAGTTTGACACCAGCGTGAACATTCTTGGGAACAGAAGGCACCAGATCCCCTAGTGAACAGTGTCTGTGATCCCCAAAAGGACAAACCGTCCTCCCTCGTGACTTCTATTTCCCCTTGTGAATGCGAATTCTGCCAGAAGGTAATCTAAACGACTATTTGTTCCTTAAAAAAAAAGAAAAAAAAAAAAGTTGAGAAAGGAGGGTAACGTGCTAAGTGATGTGAGAATGGATGGATGTTCAAGAGTCTATTTGCATCCCCCACTTCAAAACTGAGACCTCTGGCTCTTTTATCATGAAGTCTTAAATGACAGGGCGATAGCCTCCTCCATCGGCTCCTTTAATTAAGTGAATTGAGTCTTTGCTTCTCTGTGTACACTCAGAAGCTCTCCTACTCTGTTTCCTTTGGAGCTCTGTAATTTATTTTAAAGATCACACTGAACGTGTTATTTGCTCTGTGAGACATGACCCAGAGAAATCAAATTCTAACCTGATCCCAGCATTCCATTCCATGTGGCCCCCATCATTAAAAAGGTGCCATGCTGCCCCACCCTCAGTTACCACGGCCTCCGGATTAAGTGTGAACTCAGTCTGCAGTCCCAGGCTCCAGCCACCTTTCCCAGTTATTTCCCACTTTCATTAGCCCATTCTCCTCCCCTTTAGCTAAACTGGGCTATTGGTTGTGATCTCCTTCCAAGACTATTTAAAAAACCAGCCCTCAGGCAGCCCTCCAGCAGGGGGGTTCTCACCTCTCCTGGGTCTCCATGAGGCCTCCCAGACACCTGCATTTATAAGGCTACTGATGTCAGAATCTGCACTGCCATCATCTCCCTCCTGGGAAGGATAAGCAACAGAAGGGCAAGGATGGCACTGTCAATGGTTCCCTGGCACACTGCACACACAGTGAGGTCGCTCAGTCGTGTCCGACCCTTTGTGACCCTNAGCAACAGAAGGGCAAGGATGGCACTGTCAATGGTTCCCTGGCACACTGCACACACAGTGAGGTCGCTCAGTCGTGTCCGACCCTTTGCGACCCTGTGGACTGCAGCCCACCAGGCTCCTCTGTCCATGGGATTCTCCAGGCAAGAATACTGGAGTGGGGTGCCATTTCCTTCTCCAGGGGATCTTCCCGACCCAGGGATCGAACCTGGGTCTCCTGCATTGCAGGCAGATGCTTTAACTGCTGAGGTACCAGGAAGCCTGCACACATAGTAGGTACCCAGCAAATGTTTCTAAAGTTCGTCATCTGGGAAACCAGTTCATGAAGGGAACACTCTTGGCCTTTTGTGTTTATGCAAAAACTACCACAGACCTATAAACGTTTTATTTGCATGCTCTGGTTTTCAAAGAGTGATAATCCTCTCAGGAAACTCTGATCCTGAGATACGGAGGGACCTCAATGGCTTCTAGGACACCTCTGGAACTGGATGCATATGAAAACTTTGAGGGAATAATCTATTTTGGTAACGTAGCACACACTTATGGCGGCGTACTCAGTTGCTCAGTTGTGTCTAACTCTTTGCGACCCCATGGACTGTAGCCTGCCAGGCTCCTCTGTCCCCGAGGCAAGAATACTGGAGTGGGTTGCCTTTTCCTATTCCAGGGGAGCCTCCCGACTCAGGAATTGAACCCAAGTCTCCTGCATTGGCAGGTGGATTCTTTACCACTGTGCTACCTAGGAAGCCGAGCAAACACTTATAATGCCTGCCTTACGCTGAACAGTGTGGCAACACAGAGGAATAACCCAGTGCCAGTCACTGACAAGCTCCACCGCGGCGGCAACGGGAACAAAGGACCCTGAGCGGGTGGCCAAAATTCTCTGCAGAAGGAAGGAATACGGTAGTGGAGAAGGAAAGGAGAAGGGAGGGCAGGAGGCCTAGGGAGAACACAGAAATGAACGCTTGTCTGTGTGTGTGTGGGTAGATGGCAGACAGGCAGCAGACAGATGATGGATGATGCGGTTGACGGAGAGATGGGTGGCTATGAAAAAAGTGAAGAGTTGTAAATAATCATTTTCCCCTCGACCCCAAGTCTCTCTGTAGCATTATCCTACTTTATCTGTTTAATGGCACTGGTCACAACCTGACATTGATTTACATGTTTGTTTATCTTTCATGAAAGGAAAATTCTGACTATTCCCTACTAAAATGTAAGGTCTGCAAAACCAGGGGTCCTACCTATACTGCTCCTCACAGCCTTCCCAGAGCCCAGGCCAAGAGACAAATGACTATTTGTTCAGTGAGTGAAAAAAAAAGCAGCTGTCAGATGGCATCCTCACACCTAGAATTTAGACTGGGAAGCAAGGAGGGTAGGAGTCTGGTGGTGTCCTGACTCCTCTCTTGGTGCCACGAGGGGAGGTCTCCAGGCCGCTCTGAGAGTGGGGGGAGAAACTGAGGAAACAGGTGTGGCAGCTGCTGACCCTGCTGCTAGCAACTGTGAGGACTCCCCACCTGCTCTGAAGCTGGGCACAGTTTTTCAGAATGCTGCATGGCATGGATCTTATTTTTATTTATGGAATTGCTTGTGTGCTCATGCCAAACCAGCAGGCACCACGACCCAGGGGGACCCATTCCTGCTCCCCTTCTCTAGATAACAGGCAGTTTGAGGGATAATGTATGCATGCTGACAGCTAGTCATTCCCTCCCCACAAGATAAATACACTCAATGTTAAAGTTTTATTATAGGTGGGGATTTTCGTCTCCCTTTTCAGATGAGAAAAAGAAATAATGAAACAAAAGGAAGCAGTTAGGGGAGGGTTGGAAAAGCCCAGATTCCTGGGCAGACAGACCTGAGTCCTAATGAGGACACGCCCCTGTTAGCCGAGTGGTCTAGGACTTCTGCATCACCTCTCCGAGCCCAGACTCACCACCCATGAAAGGGGTGTGTTGACGTCTACCTGGGAAGGTGGTGGGGAGGATGATTGATGGGAGTGTGTGGCCTGGGGCTTGGCACTCCGCCTGGGCACTGTCAGCAAATGCCAGCTCCCTTCCACCTCCCATTGGAAAACGCTCTGTCCTCGTCCAAGATCCATCTCCTTGTCTCAGTCTCAGCTCAGTTTGTTAGTTCAAGTGAGTGGGTCCACAGTGACTGTCTCACATGCCAGTTAGAACTGGTTTCATTCCCAGGTGGCCCAGGTTCAAGCCCTAGCTCTGATACTCGTTTGGCATGTGACCTTGGAGAGCTGTGTCGTCTCTCTGATCTCCAGTTTCTGCAGCTCTAAGAGAGGTCCATAACAGGGCCTCATGGAGTTGTTTGAGAATTAAGTGGATGTTGCGGGTGAGACGTGTGGAACTGCTGTGGGATCGTGACAAGCGCCTTCCGTGTGAGGGCACTCTGTGCGCCCTACAACCTCTCTGGCCTTCTTTCTGTCCTAGTAACATGACAAAACATGCCTATGCCGTTCCCTCCGCCTGGAACCCTATGCTCCCGGTTTCCAAAGCTGGCTCCCTCTCCATGTTCAGGACCTGCCTGAAGGCCTCTCCACTCAGTCTCAGTGAGCCACTCAGCCCTGACATTCTCTGTGACAAACTCCTACTGTGTGACTTTCAGCACATTTATTACCACGTGAAGTTACTTTTCCTTCTTAGTTTGCTTTATTATCTTCTCACCCCCACCGTCCACTAGAATGTAGCTCCGTGAGAGCAGAAGCCGGCCTTATTCCTTGAAACAGTGCCTCGTGCCAGTGAGTACTAGGTTTGGGAGATGAAGAAGCGACTGAATGGATGACAATGAACGAATGAATGAATGAATGTGCCTTCAGGAGGAAGGGAGCTGGATCACCTGACTCTTGGCAGTGTTTTGTTCGGGTTTGGCTCACCTGATGCCCCACGCAGGAGCTGTGGTAAAGGCCAGATTCCAAAACTCCTCAGTGCTCTCCTCCAAATAGGAAAGCTAGCTAATGCTGCACCTGATGAAGCCTAAAGATAGCTCCTGGGAGAGCCCTCTGGGGCTTCCTGGGACTAATCACCTTCGATCACCCAGTGAGAGGAGCTCACGCAGCTCATCCCTCAGACTCTGCCTCCTGATGCAAAAGATCAAGCGGGCTGGGGGCTGAGGGCTGGAACACGTCTTCCCCCATCTGCTGTCTTCCAGAAAGACCCCATGGGGCTGGAGACTGCTCTTCTCTTTAAGTGACTAGAACTTGGGTCTCTTTCTCCCTCAAGAGCAGAAAAAGTGTACAGTTATTGCTTTCCTGGTGGCTCAGAGGTTAAAGCATCTGCCTGGAATGCGAGAGACCTGGGTTCGATCCCTGGGTCGGGAAGATCCCCTGGAGAAGGAAAATGGCAACCCACTCTAGTACTCTTGCCTGGAGAATCCCATGGAAGGAGGAGCCTGGTGGGCTACAGTCCATGGGGTCGCAAAGAGTCGGACACGACTGAGCAACTTCACTTTCACTTTCATGCCTTTCTCACATTCACTGCAGCTGAGATTGCCTGTGGCATGATACGGGTCCCTTTGGGTGAACACAGCTTTGGGTCTGAAGAGCCTCGCT
>SJYW01011514.1:142204-191583 GCA_006410735.1 Raphicerus campestris | reverse complement strand
GTGAAGATGTGTGTGTGTGTGTGTGTGTGTGTGTGTGTGTGTGTGTGTGTGTGTGTGTGTGTTTGTGTGTGGGGGGGCGGCGGGGGGGGGGGTTCACCTTTCTGGGAAAGAACCACGTCAATATGCTGGGTGACTCTTAGGCAAATAAGGACAAAACCTGGGACCTGAAGCCAGGAAAAAAATAGGCCACACAAAGGACTAAGGACTTAAGCACATCAAAATAATAAACAAACACCAGAGGTAAGGCTTTGGGGACACAGCAGGGGGAGGAGAGAGTGGGATGGACTGAGAAAGTAATATGGAAATACATATATTACCATATGTAAAATAGATAGCCAGTGGGAATTTGCTGTATGACTCAGGAATCTCAAAAGTCAGGGCTCTATGACAACCAGAGGGGTGGGAGGCAGGAGGGAGGTTCAAGAGGGAGGGGACATATGCATACTTGTGGCTGATTCATGTTGATATATGGCAGAAATCAACACAATATTGTAAAGCAATTATCCCCCAATTAAAAATAAATAAACAAACAAATAAACAGAGGTGCTGGCTGCTGGAGAAAAGACTTGAGACTGATACTTCCAGAGGGAAGTTTTCTGCAGGGGGAGGAATGAATGATTTTCAAGTGGGAGGAGCACACCCAGCACCCTCTCTGCTCTTCCTTAGTGTACTTGTAACAAGGTTGCTGCTGACACAGCCCAGCTCATCACTAACTGAGAACCCTGGGCAACTTACTTCACTTCTCTCAGCCTCAATTTTCTCACCTGTGAAATGGAGGAATAATACCTCCCTGATTCAGTAAGAACCTTTGGAAGATTAAATGAGACAACATGCACAAAATGCTTAGCATTATGCTGGGCACAGGGCAACAACTCAATTAATGGTACTGATTATAATTTCAGTTGCGCTTATCCCCACAAATTTTCCACACTAAGACACACGAGTTCAAATGGGTTTCACTCTATCCTCCTGATCTTTCTTGCACAAAATAGCATGCCTCTTCTAACTGGAGGACGGAAGGGAACTAACACTCATGATGACCTGCTGTGACATTACCAGGGGATTGCTGCCCCATTATATGGATGATGACACAGTCCCAGAGAGATGAAGTGACTTTCTCAAGTTCACACGGCTAGTAAGCAGCCGTGAAACAGCTGTTTGGCTTGAAACTCACAGTCTTTGAACAATGGCGATAGGTTCTTCCTGAGTCAGAAGAAAGAGATGGGGACTACAGAGGGTTTTCTGATCTGAGAATGGAGGGTCCCCATGGAGGTGAATGATTTTTGTCCTGGTTATGTCAAGAAGATAACTCTGAAGTTATAATTGAGGTCTAAATCCTCCTAGAGTAATTTGCCAGACATTCTCAGGGAAGACAGACCCCAGAGAGGAGGTCTGAAAGAAAAAAAAAAATTGGAACACTTGACTGATGGAGACATGGCGATGAGACGAGACATCTGGGAAATGAAGAGCTCTGAGTGACTGGAGCCCACTGGGCTAATTGAGGGGGTTGGACATCCTTCCATGGTTGGAGACTGCTTAGCTTCTTCATCATCACAGCCAGCACCACAAGGTGCTTCTAAAGCTGCTCGGAAAGGGTGAGGATGCTGGTGTTATTGATTGTTACCCTGAGCTTTCTGTAAACCTCTTTGCTCATTTTAACTCTGTCGATCATTGTGAAGCAGGGATCCATTGTCCCCATTTCACAGACCAGGAAACTGAGGACCAGGGTGGCTGAATGTTCCCCTAGGGTCACACTTCTAGGGATGGAGCTGGGGTTCCACTGGGGATGGAGGAGGGGCTCCGAAGCCTGGCTGGTGTTCACTTCCCTAGGCTGTTTGTGCTGCCTCCCTCCAAGCCTCCTTACAAGGATCCCTCCTAGCATCCCTCCTAGCACCAGCATCCCTCCTAGCATCCAGCATCCCTCCTAGCACCAGCATCCCTCCTAGCACCACTCCCTTTCACGGGCATGGGAAGGCCACTGCTGCTGTGCTGTTTTTATAATCTTCCTTGCTCGGCTAAATACGCCTCTGCCCGCCTTGCAGGGTCAGCCAGCTTTGTTCTGAGGTACCGATCGCATCACTGGCCTTGTCTTTCAGACTCCTCTCCAGGCAGGAATGCCCCAGGAAGTCGAGGGCATGCCAGTTCTCCAAGTGGCATAGATCGGGCTGCTCCTTGGTGGGCACTTTGGCGTGTCTTCTCAGTTTTCTGCACCTCGCTTTTGTCCTCTAAAAAATGGGTCCACAAAGGGACCATGGCCACAGGCAGGACTAAAGAACATCATCCACATGAAGTGCAAAGTCCGAGTCTTGGGACGCAGCAAACACTTCGTAAATGCTAATTATAATTTATAAATTTATAAATGCTAATTATAATGGATAGTATGGCATTACACTGTGCTAATGCCAGAAGTCTCCTGGAAACACGCCCCGACCCTCCTGCTTTACAGAGAAGGTAAATATGGGCACCAAAGGAACACAACCTTTCTAATGTTCCACAGCCAGTGGCAGAGACGGCATGGAAACCAGTCCCTTCACACCCAAGCAGGCGCTCTTGGGCAGGGGTTCGCCAGCATCACCAGTGTCAGATCACCAGCAGGAAGGGCTGAAACAAACCTGGGCCCCATCCCGAACCTTCTGGTTCAGTGAGTCGGGGTGGGGCCTGATAATGTGCATTTCAATCACGCTCCTGAGTGTTGTGGATTCTGTGGGTCCTAGGACCCCACCTTACGAAGCACTGCAGTAGGGTCCGCAAACTCTGAGGCCTGGTGGGGCTGGGTGGGTCGGCTACCACACCAGGTGAGCTGGGGGTTTGGGCTGACTGCAGACCAGGCCCGGTCTGGTGAGAACAGCTGCTGCTCACCAACACAAGATGGTGCTGTGCAGAAATGTGGGCCCTGTGTTTCCAGACCTTCTGTTTTCTCAAGAGAAGCCATAAATCTGTCCTTTCATGTCAAAACTCCCAGAGTTTAAATGTTAGCAACTATTTCTCATTTTTAAAAGCTGTTTCGACCAGGGAATCACATTCCTGTGCTGGGACCTCGATGTGTTGCCCTGTACAGGTCTCCTGGATCGGGAAGCGGAACCAGCCCAGTGAGACCTGCTGTCCTCTTTCCCCTCAAGAGAAATATAATTCAGAACTTGTGGGTTATACCCTGAGAGGGAAGGTAATAATGAAGAGATTTTAATCTGTTGATCCTATCCATTCACATTCTCCATGCATTCTCCAAAGCGGAAACTTAATTCCGTGTGTGTACATTACTAAGCAGGAACATTTGATCTGGTGGTTTCACTTGTTCCTGAGCCCATGTGGTCTCCCTTATGCAGAGGGAGACATGTCCTCTATTTCTGTGTTCCCCTTCCAAAGCCAAGGTCAGCCCCTGGCTACCTTGTATCATCCAGGCATAAAAGCAGATGATGATGGAGCCACTGACATCTTGGCAACAAATTCCTCTTCCTCACCAGAGAGGGAACTTGGGGAAGAAAATTACAGTTTTCTATAAAATATGGAAATAGATGCTTACAAACGAGTTCAGATTTATGCTAATTTCCCAATACCTCCAGACTTCCCACTTGAACATCTGTGTGGTTCATGGGCGAGTGCGTGAACTGTTGCTAATCAGAAATGAATTGTGTCAGCTCCAGAGACCTGTATTTCTTGCATTTTAAGAATTTTCTGCTCCTGCTCAGTCTTCCTCTAAGATAATTAGACCTTGGGAGAGGTATGGATACTCTTCCGTGATTCAGAGTAGCCAGAAGTCACTGGAGAGGGAGAAGAGATCGAGGAAAATAGTGTTTCTCTTGCCTTGACAGTTGATTTTTTAACTCCCTTCTCCGTCATACATACTGCTATAAATAAGATATACTACAGACTTTCCCAGATGTCAACATCTTAATGAGAGAATCTGCTTTCTGACACCTTGGAAAAGGTCACTAAAGGAAAAAGAGATGAAAGACAAGCCCGCATCCTTCCCATGTCAAACTCCCCCGTTCACGCAAGCAGTCGCAGTGGGATTGTTACACTGCAACTGTGGAGCAGCTGTGAAGCCCAAATGATATGGTAGAGTTTTATTTTCGAATGGTGCATATTTTTAAATTGGGGGAAAGGATGGGGCTTGACATTTATAGGCGACAGAGTTCCTGTTGCACAGAGACCCCGCTGTTAAGCACAAGCTGAAACAGGCGGCCGCAGAGAAGCAGGGCTCTGCTCTGGAGGGCCCGCCCCCGCCCCACCCTCCACCTGGAGAAAGCACCTCATATTAACAGGCTGCTGGCTCCCTGTGGCCTCGTGGTCCCGCTAGTCTTCTTCCACACAGCAGTCAGAGTGATCTTTTCCAACCCGGATGGAATCATGTCGTTCTCTACTGAAGACTTCACGGTTCCACCTATGGCTCTTAGGATCGAGTCCAGAATCCCTGAGAAGGNCTCTCCAAGTGGCATAGATCGGGCTGCTCCTTGGTGGGCACTTTGGCGTGTCTTCTCAGTTTTCTGCACCTCGCTTTTGTCCTCTAAAAAATGGGTCCACAAAGGGACCATGGCCACAGGCAGGACTAAAGAACATCATCCACATGAAGTGCAAAGTCCGAGTCTTGGGACGCAGCAAACACTTCGTAAATGCTAATTATAATTTATAAATTTATAAATGCTAATTATAATGGATAGTATGGCATTACACTGTGCTAATGCCAGAAGTCTCCTGGAAACACGCCCCGACCCTCCTGCTTTACAGAGAAGGTAAATATGGGCACCAAAGGAACACAACCTTTCTAATGTTCCACAGCCAGTGGCAGAGACGGCATGGAAACCAGTCCCTTCACACCCAAGCAGGCGCTCTTGGGCAGGGGTTCGCCAGCATCACCAGTGTCAGATCACCAGCAGGAAGGGCTGAAACAAACCTGGGCCCCATCCCGAACCTTCTGGTTCAGTGAGTCGGGGTGGGGCCTGATAATGTGCATTTCAATCACGCTCCTGAGTGTTGTGGATTCTGTGGGTCCTAGGACCCCACCTTACGAAGCACTGCAGTAGGGTCCGCAAACTCTGAGGCCTGGTGGGGCTGGGTGGGTCGGCTACCACACCAGGTGAGCTGGGGGTTTGGGCTGACTGCAGACCAGGCCCGGTCTGGTGAGAACAGCTGCTGCTCACCAACACAAGATGGTGCTGTGCAGAAATGTGGGCCCTGTGTTTCCAGACCTTCTGTTTTCTCAAGAGAAGCCATAAATCTGTCCTTTCATGTCAAAACTCCCAGAGTTTAAATGTTAGCAACTATTTCTCATTTTTAAAAGCTGTTTCGACCAGGGAATCACATTCCTGTGCTGGGACCTCGATGTGTTGCCCTGTACAGGTCTCCTGGATCGGGAAGCGGAACCAGCCCAGTGAGACCTGCTGTCCTCTTTCCCCTCAAGAGAAATATAATTCAGAACTTGTGGGTTATACCCTGAGAGGGAAGGTAATAATGAAGAGATTTTAATCTGTTGATCCTATCCATTCACATTCTCCATGCATTCTCCAAAGCGGAAACTTAATTCCGTGTGTGTACATTACTAAGCAGGAACATTTGATCTGGTGGTTTCACTTGTTCCTGAGCCCATGTGGTCTCCCTTATGCAGAGGGAGACATGTCCTCTATTTCTGTGTTCCCCTTCCAAAGCCAAGGTCAGCCCCTGGCTACCTTGTATCATCCAGGCATAAAAGCAGATGATGATGGAGCCACTGACATCTTGGCAACAAATTCCTCTTCCTCACCAGAGAGGGAACTTGGGGAAGAAAATTACAGTTTTCTATAAAATATGGAAATAGATGCTTACAAACGAGTTCAGATTTATGCTAATTTCCCAATACCTCCAGACTTCCCACTTGAACATCTGTGTGGTTCATGGGCGAGTGCGTGAACTGTTGCTAATCAGAAATGAATTGTGTCAGCTCCAGAGACCTGTATTTCTTGCATTTTAAGAATTTTCTGCTCCTGCTCAGTCTTCCTCTAAGATAATTAGACCTTGGGAGAGGTATGGATACTCTTCCGTGATTCAGAGTAGCCAGAAGTCACTGGAGAGGGAGAAGAGATCGAGGAAAATAGTGTTTCTCTTGCCTTGACAGTTGATTTTTTAACTCCCTTCTCCGTCATACATACTGCTATAAATAAGATATACTACAGACTTTCCCAGATGTCAACATCTTAATGAGAGAATCTGCTTTCTGACACCTTGGAAAAGGTCACTAAAGGAAAAAGAGATGAAAGACAAGCCCGCATCCTTCCCATGTCAAACTCCCCCGTTCACGCAAGCAGTCGCAGTGGGATTGTTACGCTGCAACTGTGGAGCAGCTGTGAAGCCCAAATGATATGGTAGAGTTTTATTTTCGAATGGTGCATATTTTTAAATTGGGGGAAAGGATGGGGCTTGACATTTATAGGCGACAGAGTTCCTGTTGCACAGAGACCCCGCTGTTAAGCACAAGCTGAAACAGGCGGCCGCAGAGAAGCAGGGCTCTGCTCTGGAGGGCCCGCCCCCGCCCCACCCTCCACCTGGAGAAAGCACCTCATATTAACAGGCTGCTGGCTCCCTGTGGCCTCGTGGTCCCGCTAGTCTTCTTCCACACAGCAGTCAGAGTGATCTTTTCCAACCCGGATGGAATCATGTCGTTCTCTACTGAAGACTTCACGGTTCCACCTATGGCTCTTAGGATCGAGTCCAGAATCCCTGAGAAGGCCATGGGCTCTGCTTGGCCTGATCCCCTCTCCTTTGTCATGCGGGCACCTGGCACACTCTGCTCCAGGCCACAGGGCTCCACGCTGCCGCTCGCCTGCGCCCCCTGGGCCTGTGCGCCTGCGGCGCCTTCTGCCTAGAACACTTGTGCTCTACCCGCCTTCTGCAGCTTGCAGACCTCAGCCTCTCCCAACCTCCCAGACAAGGGACCCTCCTTACAGCCTTTCTTCACACAGCGCGCTTTCCCTTCAGAGAATTTCTTCAGTTTGAAACAAAAGACTCTATTGTGGGAGACGTAATATCTATCCACCCCCCTCAACCATAATTCCACAGAGGCTGGTTCCCTTCTTTGATTTTGCTCACCTCTGAATACCTGAGTCTTGGCATGGCCAGGGTTCCTCAGCCTCAGCATAACTGACATTTTGGGTCAAGTGATTCTTTGCTGGGACTGAGGGGGCTGTCTTGTGCATTGTAGGATCAGCAGCAGCAGCAGCAGACCTGGCCCCCACCCACTAGGTGCCAGTAGTAACCCCAAGGTGCGAAAACCCAAAATGCCTCCAGACTTTGCTAAAAGTCCCCTGGGGGCAAAGTAACCCAGATGTGAGTCACTGAACTAGGGTCTGGTGCATATCTGGCACTTGATAAGGATGCAACCACTATCCAAAGTCCTTTGTACTATCCTTTTTACTTATTTATTTTTAACTGGAGTATAATTGCTATACAATGTTGCAATGGTTTCTGTTGTAAAACAATGTGAGTTAGCTATATGTATACATATACCATCACTTCATGGCAAATAGATGGGGAAACAGGGGAAACAGTGTCAGACTTTATTTTCTTGGGATCCAAGATCACTGTAGATGGTGACTGCAGCCATGAAATTAAAAGACACTTGCTCCTTGGAAGAAAAGCTATGACCACCCTAGACAGCATATTAAAAAGCAGAGACATTACTTTGCCAACAAAGGTCCGTCTCGTCAAGGCTATGGTTTTTTCAGTAGTCATGAATGGAGTAAGAGTCAGGACTACAAGAGAGCTGAGCACTGAAGAATTGATGCTTTTGAACTGTGGTGTTGGAGATGACTCTTGAGAGTCCCTTGGATTGCAAGGAGATCCAACCAGTCCTTTCTGAAGGAGATCACTCCTGAATAGTCACTGGAAAGACTGATGTTGAAGCTGAAACTCCAATACTTTGGCCACGTGATGTGAAGAACTGATTTGAAAAGACCCTGATGCTGGGAAAGATTGAAGGTGGGAGGAGAAGGGGACGACAGAGGATGAGATGATTGGATGACATCACTGACTCAATGTACATGAGTTTGAGTAAACTCCAGGAGTTGGTGATAGACAGGGAGGCCTGGCGTGCTGCAGTCCATGGGGTTGCAAAGAGTTGGACACAACTGAGCGTCTGAACTGAACTGCACTGATACACGCCCTCCCTCGTGAGCCTCCATCCCACCCCTCTAGGTTGTCACAGGGCACTGGGCTGGGGTTCCTGTGCTCCAGCAGCTTCCCACTAGCCATCTATTTTACACATGTGTGTGTGCTCGGTCGCTCAGTCATGTCTGACTCTCGGTGGCTCCATGGACTATCCTGCCAGGCTCTTCTGCCCAGAGAATTTTCTAGGCAACAATACTGGAGTGGGGCACCACTTCCTGCTCCAGCATTTACACATGGTAGTGTATATATGTCAATGCCACTCTCTTGCTTCGTCCCACCCTCTCCTGTACTGTCCTTTTTAAAGCAGCAGACCTCCACCTAAAAATCAGTAAGGTAGCTGACACCGAGACCCATGGGACAGGCACTGCTCCACAGGAGGAATGAGGCCCTGGGATCCATCTCCTCATCTCTCAGCCCCAGCAAAGCCGCTCAGGACTGGAGAACACAGGAAACCCTGGAGAATATAAGCGTATAGGCTTGGGGGCAGACATAAAATTCACTCTGCCAGGTAATGATGAGCAAGTCAAATGCTCAGGACCTCCATTTTTCCATCTGTAAGCTGAGAAATGACAGTGAGCACCTTGCAAGTTTGTGGTCAGCAAAGCATTTCACTCAGTGTCTGACACACAAGAGGAGATAACTATAGGTTTACTTTTCCCCCCTTTTTTCTGTCCTTTAGGGATCTTACCAGAGAGCTGAGTTCCTTACAAGAACCTTAAGTAGCTTCCTAATTTTGTATGAAAACAAATACTTGGACATGGAGATCCTAGAAAGAACCATTTATTTTTATTAAAAAAAAATCCCCCAAAAAGAAAAAAAAAATTTGTTTAAAATGGCAGTTAGTCTGGGTAGCTCTGTAAATATTTCTAGAAGAGACAGTTAGCTTTAGGGGGGTAGGTTTGCCCCTGCGGGTATAGCCTCCATGGTTGGTGAACTATAGCACACAATACTGTCAGTTGAATAAATAAACATTTGGCTATAATAATCTAGTGGTTCCTGGGATCTCAGAATTTTAGTCAGCTTGAATTTTTACTACTGAAAGTCCATGGTGATACCGCCCCCCCCTTCACACCCCACTGCAAAGGACAAGAGATGAAGAAGGGAGACTAGACTGGCAAAGTGGAGAAGGGACCCTCCACCATGTGAAAGAAGAAACATTTGATTTCATGGTCATGAGTGACAGAGAGTAGAATGACTGACACCCCAGAGCCTGCCGGTTCCAAGCCCCAAAGGTCCAGGGATAATGAGGAGCATTCAAACCTTGCCCTTGAGCAGTTTACTGTGGGTTGAGGAGCTGCTGCTGGGCAAATGGAGTGCATACAGGAGGTAAAAAAGAAGAAAGTTCAGAAGAAAAATAAGAAAGTAGTCTTTTTTCATCTACAAAATTAAAATACTTATGATAGCTACCTCCTAGAGTTGCAGGAATGAAGTGAGTTAATGTGTTTAAAGAACTTAGAACAGAATCTGCCACATAGTAAGCACACAACACAAGTTACTGTTATTACTATTGCTACGATTATCTTTAGCTTTTTAGTGAACACCTACTATGTGCCAAGCATAGGTAAACATGTGTCATCCTTCTTCATTCTCACAGCCTCAAGAGACAGAGTTTATATTACCTCCACTTCACATTTAAAGAAACTATAGGTCAAGGAGATGGGAAAGACCTTTCTGAGGCCAAGCCTCAGGGGACGTGGATCCAGGACACAAAACAAAGTCGAGGGCTTAGCAAACATTTCTTTTCAGCCTTTTTTTTTTTTTTAAAATTATTTACTTTTGACTGTGCTAGGTCGCTGGTGCTGCATGCTGGATTTCTCTAGTTGTGGTGAGCAGGGGCTTCTCTCTAGTTGCAGGCTTTTCTAGTCTCCAGGCATCTCCTCTTGTTGCCCAGCACAGGCTGGGCAGAGGGGCTCAGCAGCTTCAGCTCATGGGTTCTAGAACGTGAGCTCAGTGGTTGTGGTACACAGGCTTATTTGCTCCTTGGCATGTGGGATCTTCCCGGACCAGGGATCAAACCTCTGTCCCCTGCATTGGCAGGCAGATTCTTAGCCACTGGACCCCCATAGGGAGGTCCCAGCAAACACTTTTTAAAGGGTCATATTTTTCTTAAAGGGCCCAGTAACAAATCTGGGGGCTCTGCGGACCATAAAGTCTTTGCTGCAACTATTCAACTCTTCCACTGCAGTGGGAAAGCCTTCACAGGCAACATGTAAACAAATGGGCGTGGCTGTGTTCCAATAAAACTTTATTTTCAAAACCAGGCAGCCGGTCAGTAGTTTGCCAGCCCCTCTAAACCACTGCCTTACAGTCTCTCAAAAGACATTTCCAGCTGAACCTCATAGCCAGAGCTGTTAAGACTGACACAGGGCACAGAATGTGGGCTAAGGCATGGCCTTAGAGAACCAATTCTTCTGCCCACTTGGCAGCCCCTATCTCATGGTCAAATACCACACCTCTCCTCCCAGAGCATGCACGTTGTTGTGCATGCAAAGCAGCAGCGAGTGAGGTGGTAGGAGAGCCAACCAGTGATGGAGGAGCTTGTTTGATTTCTAAGTATGTTTGAATTATTAAGTGTCAGGCTCATTAAGTGAAGGGTGCTGTTATAATTCTATTGCTGGAGACAAAATTGCTATTTAAATTGAGTTTCGCCAATTTAGCTAATTTACTAAGTGGGCATTGCCCCGTCTTAATTATTATCCTCAGATCACAGATTATTCACGGGGACGATGCAGTGTTGGTGCATCAAGTCTATATCCTCGAGTGCACCCCCGTCGGAGCTTTAAGCACCCTGGAGGGTGTTCCTTCCTGTTGTGGATGGGTAGCCAGACTCGCTCCTCCAGTGGTGCCCAAATATCTGCTTACTCATAAAGATAAGGAGTCCTAAAATTGTCACGATGAAGATCTGCTGATTCTCCCTACCCCCCGACAAAAACACACAGAGGATGGAACAGGTGTCACTGCTGGCTGGGTTTCTCTCCCTCTGTCTTGCATCTGTTCCTGAGTAGCCAAGAGGCCTCTGATGGGTGACTGCACCTCCCGGCCTCAGTTTCCTCCCCTGCACCTGCCAGACAAGTTCAGAGTTGGCTGCAGCGGGCAGTGGAGGTGCCCTGAGCTTGCCCCACCCTCTTTCTTGTAGCTTTCTTCAAAGCTGCACTCTGGAACCCTCCCTGGCTGTGCCCTAGCCCCAGCTCTGCCTCGGAGGCATGGGCATTCTGTTTTCTGTAAAATGGTGGCCCACAGCCTTATCATTCTTTGGTCTCTTAAAAAAAAACAAACAAAACTCTGTGCTTTCGTGGATTAATTCTGTGTGTAGAGTCAAGATGCAGATTTCGTTGACTGTTCTCTACCTCTGGAAGGACAGATTTGCGGCTTTGTAATATTTTCAGACAGTTGGGGAACTATTTAGCTCTTATTTGCAAAAATACTTAGGAAACAGAAACATGCTTCCTTAAAGTTGTTTCTTGTCCCCCCCCGCCCCTTTGAGGAAAAATTCCTGCTAACCTTCTAAAGGCTGTCTGCTTGGCCTTTTATTAGTTTTATTTAGAGGTGTGACACTATCGCCATTTGCATGCTCTGCTGAGTAAATGTCATTCCTAATTATTATTTATCTGCAGGACTTTTGAGTTACAATGTCTCGTTCTACCAAAAAAATCTGATTTTCGACATTTTTAGAGAAACCGTTTTTCTCCCATGAAGCTAGTATGCTGTGCACAATTTGACAAGTTTTAAGACATAATGTAGCCACTGGAGCTCTAAGCAAAATAATTTGGTGAAGAAGGATGACTTCCCCCATCTGTAATGTCCATCACTGTCTCACTATGAAGACCTTCATTTCACTGCCAAGTAGGTAGGACATGATAAAGTGCTGACTTCTCAACCAGCATACATTAGCTTCCACTCCTTAATACAGTCTCCCAAACCTTGACCTGATATTCAAATGGCTGCCATCCAAAGGTGCAAGTGCCTTTAGAAGCTGTTTCTCAACCTAAACTTATCCATGCAGTTGCCCTCTGAGCACATGTCAGACCTTGGTGACATAGCATGAAAGAGGGGAAGAGAGAGCAGGTGTGGTCCAGCCTTCTGTGACGGCTCAGCAGGATCAGGACACGCCCAAGAGACATGCAGGTTCCCTCCTGGTATCAGAGTCAAGACCATCTCCTCTGCTGATTTTAAATTTTGATCCATAATGCATGGGAGAAGAGACCTTGGCTGCAACTCGCAGATCCTGGCTCTTGCAAGCGGCGAACAAACTCATCAGAAGTGGCAACAGCACGAGGAGCCACAGCCGCCGGTGCACACGGCTGCTCCCTCCAATCAGAGGGGCCCCTGTGCCGCAGCACAGTCCCTGCACAGAAACTCTGTTGGCTTGTCTTGACTGCTGCTCAGCCGTCCACCCGACAGTGCACGCCCGCTCCAGTGCTCTTTCTATTAATTATTGGAGCACCACGAGATTAAACTCCCTATCTCAGAAGGCCAGTGTGCCAGCAGCTAGGTCCACATCCGGCCAACAGTGGACACAGCACTTTTACTTCACAAGCCACTTTCTGTTTGTTTTTTTTTAAGTCAGAATTAATATCAGAGCCAGACGGTTAAGGCTGTTTTGGCAAAGCATCACACTTTATTTGCCTTTTTGCAGATGATGTTAAAATTAACTTATCACACATACAATAATGAAACTAAGAATAAAAACAATGGCAGGATAACTAACATTTATCAAGTCCTGATGCTTGTGAGTAGTGCTGAGCAGACACTTCACATCCACTACCACCTTTAGGACTCATTTGTATCTGAATGTGTAGGAATTCTCCAGGCAATACTCGAGTGGGCAGCCATTCCCTTCTCCAAGGGATCTTTCTGACCCAGGGATCAAACCCAGGTCTCCTGCATTGCAGGTGGATTCTTTACCATCTAAGCCACCAGGAAAGCCCTGATATCACTAGTGCCCCTCTAGAAACGAGAAAGAAGGCTTAGCACAGGGTCAGACAGCTTGGAAGTCAAAAGCAACACTCAGATCCAGGACTTCCCTGGTGGCTAAGACAGTAAAGCATCTGCCTACAATGCAGGAGACTCGGTTTCAATCCCTGGGTGGGGAAAATGCCCTGGAGAAGGAAATGACAACCCACTCCAGTATTCTCCCCTGGAAAATCCCATGGACAGAGGGGCCTCGTGGGCTACAGTCCATGGGGTCACAAACAGCTGGACATGACTGAGTGACTTCACTTTCTTTCACTGTGAGTCCAGTGTGCACGCTTAGGTCGGGAGAACTGCAGATACTGCCAAGCACCGAGTCCTGACACGTGTGTAAGCGTTCACTCACTATATGACAAAGGCTGTGACAGGCTGGGGGGCCCTGCCCCTAAGGGTTTGTATTCAGTGGGCCTGAGGACTGGTGAACCAGTGGGGGCAGCCCAGGGGATCCTGGCTGTGACCTGCTTCAAGGGCAACTCCCAGAGCATCTTGGAGCAGGGGTGAATCAGCCCTGATCTAAGAGGTCTTCCTGGGGAAGGATGGTGGGGGGTGGGGCATGTGGCGAGGGCAGTTGGGAATCATTCTAAGGGATTTCCAGGTTCTATCCCATTTCTACTAAGTGGAAAGTAAAGCATGTGACCTAGCCCCTGCCCCAGTTCATGGCTATTGCCACCCTACAGCTGGTACCCACTGGCCCCCTTCCTAGGCGTCTCTCGACCTCAGAGATACCCCACACTGAGGTGAGACAAGCTGCAAGTGTGATCACCGATCAACGTGCAAAGGAACACCAGGAAGACCGAGGAAACCTAATGTCATTCATAGACTTTGGTCACACGGAGCGGAGAGAAGGCTGCAGAGTAGGTGAAGTCCGTGAGTCAGCATCACAAAGATGGCACCAGAAAGACGTCCGGAGGTGCGGGCGCCCACCGAAGCACACTCGCACATTCTCCCCCGCGGTCACCCCAAGTCTGCACTCCAGCCGCCCCACTCATTCCTGCCTCGTAAATCTGCACGTTGAAGAAAATCCAAGAAGGAACTGCAAAGGTTGGCAACTGCCTGGAAGCCGGACAAGTGGAGGGCTGACCCCAGCACGGCTGGAAGACCAGTGCACACAGGTGCTGCTCCAGTGCGGCCCTACCTCCAGAACAGAGGCCAGCAAGGTCCCTTCCTGTCCACATGCATTGCTCATCAAGAAGATCAAATAAAAAGGGAATGGATTAGACTACAGCTGCCTTGTTTCTGAAGGTGGACAAATGAGCAGATTGCTTCCCTAGCTGAATGTGACATCAATATTAAAATATAATGCAGTGCTGAATTCATTTATGCTGACTCTTCAGTCTCAGGATAATGACAAATTTACCAGAACAGGGAGAAGTGACCTACAGCAGTGGCTGTCAAGCTCTGCCTGCACATCAGAATCACCGGGGAGGCCCGGCTGGCACACACACTGACGAAATCATTATTGCTGGGGTGGGGCCCAGGTATCAGTCAGCACTTGTGCAGCCCCAGGAGACGCCAACATGTAGCCAAGGTTGGGAACCATCCTACAGGCTAAGAGTCCACACTTCAACAGAGGAAGCTGCTAGTAGATGGAAACTGGTTTCCATGGCAACGTGCAACTCAGCTCCTCTCCCTCCCTATCCCTGTCCTGTTTCAGGTGACAGGGCCTCAAGTGGCAGGGCATCTTTCTTGTTTAGTGACTGGAGCATTGGGTAGGGGCCATGATATAATCTTGCCAGTAAACACCTGCTGGAAAAACCATTTCTTTGTGAAGAGTGTGGGCTCACGTGGAGTACGTGGAGGAGTGGTTAGGACACGGTGCTGGGGACAAGGGGAAGGTTTCTGTAAGAACTACCGTCTGT
This sequence comes from Raphicerus campestris, assembly GCA_006410735.1. Taxonomy (NCBI): domain Eukaryota; kingdom Metazoa; phylum Chordata; class Mammalia; order Artiodactyla; family Bovidae; genus Raphicerus; species Raphicerus campestris. Next base: position 176,617 of record SJYW01011514.1, on the reverse strand, counting down.
AGTTAGTCTGAGGAGGCAGCAGTGACACTAGAATGTTCTGGTTCTCTTTCTTGGGTTTGGTCCCTGGAGAACCATGACATCAGAGCTCTTATTTAAAACAAGGAAACTGTTGTTTATTTTTAAACACTAGGCATGTGCAATGTTTGTATGTTTATAAGAAATGATCAGAAAGGGTATACAATTTACTATTGATGTTGATCACTTTTGGAGACTGGATTTTGGGAAACAGTGAAAGGGACGAGAGCTTTTTACTTTACACTTGTCTATAAGGTTTGGGTTATTTAAAACAAAGAGCATATAAATACTGGCTCTTTGAGCCAAACAAGTCAGTTCCACACCAGACCTAAAAACCCCAACATCTAACTGCAAGAGCATCAGCGAGTTATGCGCATTTTTGCCAAGGACTTCATAAGGAGGCCCAGGATCGGGTCACATTAACTGGGAACTTTCTGTCACCTTCCCTCTCTGGCTTTCTGCACGTCTGCCATGCAGCCACCACCCTGCACCCGTTCCTTCTCCTCCCCCCCTCCAATCCAGCTCATCCCACCATGTCCAGCTCCCACATCTGCTCCCGCCCCCAGTCACCCCTCTCCACGTCCTCTGTCCTCCTCTGTCCTTGCTGTGTGCATGCGTGTGGCTGTGTGTGCAAGTGTGATCTGAAAGGTCACATACTGGCTGTGTAGCTTCCACCACCCCCATCAAAGCGCTTCAGCCTACTGTTTCTGTCCACAGAGCACTGATCACCATCTAAAGTCATGTCTTAATTTGTTTACTGCATCCATGCCTACCTCCCCACTGAAGTATCCTGAGGTCAGGGCTCTTGTTCACTGCTATATCCCTAGCCCCAGGAGCAACTCCTGGCATGTAGAATGCTGTCAAAGGGATTTATTGAATATATGAGTGAATGAAGAATGAGTGAATGAATGATATTGTTCTGATCCGCAATAAAGAAAGAGAAAGAAAAGGCAAGGCAGGAAGGAAATGATGGAAAGATAGGTTCCCTGGAGGAAGGTTTCTGGAGCTGTTTCTGGGGCTAGCTGGGAATTGTCTTCTGGATTTTTCGGCTGCATCTACTGGAACCAAACTCTGGCCACTTTACCACTTATAAGCCATTGCACTAGAAACTTCACAGTTTTCATTTATAACCTTGCCACCACCCCATGAGGTGGTATTAGCTGCTTCACAGATCAGGAAACAGGCTCAGAAATGTTTTGTCACTTCACTAGTCCAATAGCCATTAAGTGACAGAAATGGGATTAAAACTCTAGTCAGTCTGATCCCAAAGTACATTCCACAAAACCACACCATCTCATAAAATAACCAAATCTCACTTCATTTGCCATGGTCTTAGTACACTTGGGTAGGTGAGAAGGGAAGCTTGAAGCCTCAAGACACTGAGTTGGGAGATGGCAGTATCAAGCCAGGCCGGTGGGGCAGCTCTGGTGTCTGTGATGTTTTTGCTGCCCCACTGTAGGTGGCATGGGGCTTTGGCTAGCAATAGGGCTGAGTTGAGCCAAGCCATCCGCACTCTCCCCAGGTCCCCTTTGGGATGCACATGTATCTGGAAGATGGCTTTCCAGGACAGGGCTCTGCTCTGGGGAGTCATGGCTGAAAGCATCTGTGCCTGCTCAGTCGTTCAGTGGTGTCCGACTCTTTGCGACCCCATGGACTGTAGCCCACTAGGCTCCTCTGTCTACGGGAGCCTCGAGGCAAGAATACTGGAGTGGATTGCTGTGCCTGCCTTCAGGGAANACTGGATTTTGGGAAACAGTGAAAGGGACGAGAGCTTTTTACTTTACACTTGTCTATAAGGTTTGGGTTATTTAAAACAAAGAGCATATAAATACTGGCTCTTTGAGCCAAACAAGTCAGTTCCACACCAGACCTAAAAACCCCAACATCTAACTGCAAGAGCATCAGCGAGTTATGCGCATTTTTGCCAAGGACTTCATAAGGAGGCCCAGGATCGGGTCACATTAACTGGGAACTTTCTGTCACCTTCCCTCTCTGGCTTTCTGCACGTCTGCCATGCAGCCACCACCCTGCACCCGTTCCTTCTCCTCCCCCCCTCCAATCCAGCTCATCCCACCATTTCCAGCTCCCACATCTGCTCCCGCCCCCAGTCACCCCTCTCCACGTCCTCTGTCCTCCTCTGTCCTTGCTGTGTGCATGCGTGTGGCTGTGTGTGCAAGTGTGATCTGAAAGGTCACATACTGGCTGTGTAGCTTCCACCACCCCCATCAAAGCGCTTCAGCCTACTGTTTCTGTCCACAGAGCACTGATCACCATCTAAAGTCATGTCTTAATTTGTTTACTGCATCCATGCCTACCTCCCCACTGAAGTATCCTGAGGTCAGGGCTCTTGTTCACTGCTATATCCCTAGCCCCAGGAGCAACTCCTGGCATGTAGAATGCTGTCAAAGGGATTTATTGAATATATGAGTGAATGAAGAATGAGTGAATGAATGATATTGTTCTGATCCGCAATAAAGAAAGAGAAAGAAAAGGCAAGGCAGGAAGGAAATGATGGAAAGATAGGTTCCCTGGAGGAAGGTTTCTGGAGCTGTTTCTGGGGCTAGCTGGGAATTGTCTTCTGGATTTTTCGGCTGCATCTACTGGAACCAAACTCTGGCTACTTTACCACTTATAAGCCATTGCACTAGAAACTTCACAGTTTTCATTTATAACCTTGCCACCACCCCATGAGGTGGTATTAGCTGCTTCACAGATCAGGAAACAGGCTCAGAAATGTTTTGTCACTTCACTAGTCCAATAGCCATTAAGTGACAGAAATGGGATTAAAACTCTAGTCAGTCTGATCCCAAAGTACATTCCACAAAACCACACCATCTCATAAAATAACCAAATCTCACTTCATTTGCCATGGTCTTAGTACACTTGGGTAGGTGAGAAGGGAAGCTTGAAGCCTCAAGACACTGAGTTGGGAGATGGCAGTATCAAGCCAGGCCGGTGGGGCAGCTCTGGTGTCTGTGATGTTTTTGCTGCCCCACTGTAGGTGGCATGGGGCTTTGGCTAGCAATAGGGCTGAGTTGAGCCAAGCCATCCGCACTCTCCCCAGGTCCCCTTTGGGATGCACATGTATCTGGAAGATGGCTTTCCAGGACAGGGCTCTGCTCTGGGGAGTCATGGCTGAAAGCATCTGTGCCTGCTCAGTCGTTCAGTGGTGTCCGACTCTTTGCGACCCCATGGACTGTAGCCCACTAGGCTCCTCTGTCTACGGGAGCCTCGAGGCAAGAATACTGGAGTGGATTGCTGTGCCTGCCTTCAGGGAATCTTCTTGACCCAGGAATTGAACCTGCAGCTCCTGCTCCTACATTGCAGGCAGATTCTTTACCTCTGAGCTACTGGGCTTAATCCTGAGATCAAGGACATCAGTAGCACAGTGACCCCCAAACAGGCCAACCAGCCAAAGCTGCTTTATCTTTCTCAGGAGAGAAATGGCCTCCATGAATCCACTTTTCCAAGCTTGTGTGCTCCTTCCCTATGCCATGGCTGTGCAGGGATGCTCATGAAAGAGACCTGAAATTAAATGATACTTTCTCCCTTGTTGTACTAGCCCTTATTTATATAGCTAATTTGTTGCAAGTGTGCAAAGCAAAACAGAAATGCAAGCTTTGATGAAGAACTGAGAGCAGAAGAAAAGAGACCAAGAGAAATGGTTGTTCAACAAATTAGGAAGAGAAGCTCACCTATTCAGTGCTTCCCACTGACACTGGGAGGGCAAGGAAGATGTAGATTTAAGAGAGAGGAACAACACTTCTCAAAATTAATAATTCAAGGCAAAAATCACAAAACTTAATTGCTCCCTGTCAGCCACAGCTCATCCCTGTCTTCCGTTATTTTGCACAAATTGATTTGGCAGCATTAAACAGTCACCACATTCATTTTTTAAAGGACTTTCTTGTTATCTATAGCCTGTTAATATGTTCATCCTTCAACCCCTTAAGTAATTCCGGGCAGATTTTTCTTCATTTGGAGTGAATGAAGCTCTCTTTTGACAGGAGGATGGAAATTGTCCAAGCTGAAATGTCATCCCAGAGGAGACACATCACCCTGAGAGGCTCCGAGGCCCCCTCAAGCCCAGGCAGAGCCCCAGACGGAAGTGCAGAAGGAGTGGAGGGTGGCCCGAGTGTCTTCTGAACCTGAGCTTTCTCTGCCACCCATGTGGGCTGTGTAAATGCCTATTAATTAAATTTCAGGGAGATGAAACTTGTTTTTTTGGCAGTCACATTAGCTCCACATGCTTGATATACACGTGTGGCTAGTGGCTACCAGGCATGCATCAGTGCTGAGTTGCTACAGTTGTGGCTGACTCTTTGCAACACTATGAACTGTAGCCTGCCAAGGTCCTCTGTCCATGGAATTTTCCAAGCAAGAATACTGCTGTGGGTTGCCATGCCCTCCTCCAAGGTATCTTCCCAACCCAGGGATCAAACCTGTGTCTCTTATGTTTCCCGAATTGGCAGGTGGGTTCTTTACCACTAGCACCACCTGGGGAGCCCAGCGGCCACCACAGTGGTAGCACAAAGCAGGATTTCTGTTATCTCAGAAGGATTTATTGGACAAGGCAGGTTCAAAGCTTTCAGATTCTGATAGGCCTCTTACTGTCTTATCTCATCCCACAATCAGATAAACTATTAACAGCTGTCCTGCCTATAATTGACCACAATCCACTTTGTGGAAAATCCAGATGTAAAAAGTTAGGGGCTCTGCTTCTGTTTTCACTCATGTGGGATGATGGAGTTGGTGTCAAGCAGCATGGAATGGGGTATGTTTATCATGTGGCCAAGGATGGATGAATCAGAGTGAGGGAGATGTGGGGCCTTGGCTTATGAACATCTCCTGCACAGAGCTTGGGAGCATTTTTCACCCCCATTGGGCCTCAGTGCCATTTGCCCCTCACGCTGCAGGGGCCTCCGAGCCCATGGGGTCTCTCTGCATAGGCACCCGGTTGGTTTCCTTTTCAGGGCAGAGCACAGAGGAACCTCCATCTACAGAAGCCAGCTTTGGACGCAGGTTTACTTCGAGCACTCCATCTGCTCTTCCCTGGGCACAAAGATAAAAGGAACACATACAGCCACCTCATCCTACATATCTGGCCTTTAGCCTATCTCCAGGCAAGCCTTGGCATAATTAATAGTGCAGTTATCTGCCAATTATTGCTCTATTCAGGAGGGACTAGAAGTACCGGGGGTGTAGAGTGAGCATCCTGTGCACGATTAACAACTTTCAGCCTCAATTACTTGTGTAGCATTTAACCTGATAACACTAGATGCGCATTGTTGGGCTCTGATTGCTGCTTTCTTCTATCCGCCCACTCTTGTATAGCTATTCTCTGTGAAGTTGTCATGGTTTGTTGACAAATCGCATTGGGTTCTTTTTTCCTAATTTCTTACACTTTTCAATAGTTCGGATGTATCTGGGACTCTCCGCTTCTTTTAAAACTTTCTCTCTTGTGGCTTCCTCAACACTGTCCTTTCCATGATTTCTTGGCCTCTCTTGTAGGCTGGGCCATGCTTCAGTCACTCACTGGTTTTGTCTGCAGCCCAGCAAAGCTGCTCTAAGTTGAATGTGCTGTCAGCAGCATCCCTGATGGGGAGAAGAAGCTGCGCTCTGGTGGAAGGAAGGCTGGGGGCCCTGACTGACTCCATGCACACAGGGAAGCATTTGGGGGGGGTTGTGGACAGCAAAGGCAGACCTGCTTCACATAGGTGCACAGTGGGTGTCCCTGCTCAGGGTCACTGGTTGCAAGAATTAGTTTTTTTTTTTTTTTTCACCATAGGATGCAGAAAGTGGACTCCAGTCCTCTACAAGATGACACAGAGAGGGGATGGCAAAATCAGCTGGCTTATTTGCTGGTGAACTGAAGTTGCTGCTAGTACTCGTTTGACCTTGGGATAGGCCAGTCAGCAAAGTGGCCCCGAGTCTACAACAGGGAAAGTTTGGCTGGGAAGACCTGGGGAAACCCCAGGTCGACAGTATCATATTCCTGCGTCTCTGCTTCTTCCCCTATCTATGCTTACACCCTCTCCACCACACCCATTGGTAAAAATCTTATGAATCTCTGAATTCCGCATCCACTGAGTTCTGCTGGACACACCATCTCATTGTCCAACCCTAACTAAAGAATTTTTCCTACATATTCTATCTCTGATCATAGAGGATTGCACTTCTATAATTATCTTTGATTGATTCCTTTGCCTCTTGAACCCCACACTCAGCTGGTTGCCAACCAACTTCTTCCAGTTCTATTAAGTGTGTTTCTGAGATGCTTCTCACTGCCTTAGAGCAGTGGTTCTTAAAGTCTTGCCTAGACCAGAAGCATTAGTACCACCTAGGAATGCCTCTGAAATGCAAATCCTCAGGTAACACCATGAGAATCAGCCACTCTACGGACAGTCCCAAACCTGTCTAAGGTGCCTTCCACAACTGGTCTAAGCTCGAGTTTGAGAATTACCACGTCACTCACAATTCAACCTCCTGACTGCGACTTCCAAGGCTCTAGATGGCCTGGTCCCTCCCTACTTCTCCAAACTCATCTGAAGCCACTCTGCCCCCTCCTGACTCTCCAGCCACAGTGGCCTTCCTTCAAGTCTAGAAAGACCCAGGGTCCCCTACCCTAAACCTCTGCAAGTTCCTCCGCCTCCAATGTTTTTATGCTGTGCCCTTTTTTCTACTTTTCACACAGAATCTGTTAGTCTTTTCATTCTCAGGATAAACGTCATAGGGGTTTGACACTGGTCTCCCCACCTGAAGTGGCTGCTTTGCCTGCGCACTCTCCTTCACTGCCTCCCTACCTCTGCTCCTTGGCTGGTTGTTTTATATCACAATTTAGAATTGTTTTTCTGTTTACTGGTCTTTATTTTTTTTTGACTTAGAGCTAGGAACATTCATCCTTGTGTTTCTGCTTTTGTTCACCCTATATTTTCAGCATAGAGTCTGAAAGACAATAAAAGCTCAATAACTAACCAGTTGTCGAATGAATGCACCCACCGTGACATTATCTCTGTTTACAGAGCTACAAGCCTTGGAGGCCTCAGTTTGTTTATCTTCAAATGATCTTCATGAGCCCCTCTGGCTCTCCATTACAGAATAATTGGTGAAATATGATATAACGTGAAGCATCAAGCCTTATTTGCTCTGATTAAATCCTAGTTCCTCCTGCCTTGGTCACACTTTGAGCCAGGTCACTGCTCCCAATGGTCAGCCTCACGCAGCAGCTAGATTCATCTTCCTCAGTCAGCATTTTTACCATGCCCTCTTTGGACTTGGCCATGAAAACTCACAGAAGATTAATGCAGACCATTCCCATTCTAAGGCTCATGTGATTAGAAAAAAATGTGTATTTGTTAACAGTAATGAAATTAAAAAATGCTTGCTCCTTGGAAGAAAGATTATGACCAACCTAGACAGCATATTCAAAAGCAGAGACATTACTTTGCTGACTAAGGTCCGTCTAGCCAAGGCTATGGTTTTTCCAGTAGTCATGTATGGATGTGAGAATTGGACTGTGAAGAAGGCAGAGTGCTGAAGAATTGATGCTTTTGAACTGTGGTGTTGGAGAAGACTCTTGAGAGTCCCTTGGACTGCAAGGAGATCCAACCAATCCATTCTGAAGGAGGTCAGCCCTGGGATTTCTTTGGAAGGAATGATGCTAAAGCTGAAACTCCAGTACTTTGGCCATCTCATGCGAAGAGTTGACTCACTGGAAAAGACTGTGATGCTGGGGGGGATTGGGGACAGGAGGAGAAGGGGACGACTGAGGATGAGATGGCTGGATGGCATCACTGACTCGATGAACATGAATCTGAGTGAACTCCAAGAGTTGGTGATGGACAGGGAGGCCTGGTGTGCTACGATTCATGGGGTCACAGAGTCGGACACGACTGAGCGACTGAACTGAACTGAATTTTTCTTGGGAACAAATGAATGAGAAAAGTCTGCCCCTACTTGAGACAGCACCCAGGGAAATCTGGACTTGCCAACAAGATGGTTGAAGGAAGCAAAAACGGGTCACTGGGCACCAAGCAATGACAAAACAGAGGCTGGGTTTGGGGGGAGAAGAGGCGAGAGAGAAAGAAGATGGGGGCAGAGAGTTCCTATTTATATTAAAATGCTTCCCTGCCCAAAGCCTGATGTTTTATAGGCCTGACCTCATATCCTCCTAGCCTAGGGGTGTGGGGCCAGAGCTCATTTGGATGGATGGTTTAACTCTCACCACTGGTGCTTACTCATTAGATGGCTGCAGCCCTCCGGGACTTTATGGACACCATGCAAGGAGCAACACAGGAAGAATATGCAGGTGCCTCTGCTTCTGAATTCAAGGGGCACAGCAAGAAGGGAGAAAGGGGGGAAATGGATGGAGGAGACAAGGGCAGGTCATCTAATTACCCGTTACCAAGCCCTCTGCAAACACAAAGGCTCCACCTGAATGATAAATGTTATTACTGCAGCTCCATTTTGCCAACTGCGATGTTTCTACTTGCAAATTTAGAGAATTCTCCAAGGGAGCAGCAGATTGCTTACCCCACAAAACTTCCATCCTAGCTCACATCCTGACTGGATAAGGCTACAGGGTAAAATGCTTTCTGGCAAACTCCAAAACACACGTTGCATAACATCTATGCAAATAATGGAGGATGGAAACTTTTGAAAACACCTCATAAATATCTACCTGAACAGTCATTTACATTTTTATAGCACTTTGAAACTTACAAATTGTGTGCACATCCAATGTCTCACTTAGTGTTTCTATTCTTACAGGAAGTAGTGTTATCCTTCGTTTATCAGATGAGAAAACAGCAGCTCAAAGATGAAGAAATATGTATGCCCAGGGTCACCAAAGGAATGCGTAAAAAGGAATGAATAAGTGCTTAAAGATAAATTTCGTGGCTCAAAATCCCCCTTGTATGAATGTGTGTTCACGCCTGTGTGTGTGATGCATGTGTCTGCTCATGTGTGTTTGCCAATACATTCTTCAGCACCTAAGATAAAGTTGCAGCCTTATGCTAGAGTAATGTTGCTTATATATGCTTTTTATTATTATGAAAGGAACAAACCAATACTATTGAAATTTGGCAAAGACACGAACATATGCACGACAAACTAAAAAAATCTGTTCAAGCTTACTACCTAGGCACAGCATGTTTAGGACAAAGCATCTGTCAATCACTCAGCCCTACACTTGCACAAACAAGGGGGGTGACAAGAGGAGGTATAGTGATGAAAAGCATAGACTCTGGGGTCAGAGAGCCTGTGAGCAAATCCTAGTTCTGATAGACAGCGGCTCTGTCCTCGGGCCAGTGACTTAACCTATCTGATCGTAGTTTCCATGTCTATGTGTGCATGCTAAGTCACTTCATTCATGTCTACCTCTTTGCAACACCGTGGACTGTAGCCCGCCTGGCTCCTCTGTCCATGGGATTCTCCAGAAAAGAACGCTGGAGTGGGTAGCCACTTCCTTTTCAAGGGGATCTTCCCGACCAGGGATAGAACCCAGGTTTCCTGCATTACCAGCAGATTCTTTACCATCTGAGCCACCGGGGACGTCCTAAATAAAAGGATCACCCAACCTCAACATAAAAATTTCAAGATCCTTTCCAAATGATTCTCTTTGAAAAAAATCTCAGAAATGTGTCAGATACTCAAAAGATAGATTATGGCCGATCAAACAGCTCTGCCTAAGAAGATCTGTGGAATGAAACAATACAATTTAAGGATGACACAGTAGGTTAGGTTCTGTTTCCAGTTCTGCTATGTATCAGCTGTGATACATACACAAGTCACTTGGCCTCTCTGAATATGTAAATTTGTAAATTGAAATAACTCCATCATCCTAGGAAATTAATGTAGCTGATACTACAAGGTATAAAATCCTTAATTGTGAGGGTTTGATTTTCTCAATCCTGTTATTATTACAAAAGTAATGGCCAATATCAACCTTGTAGAGATGATTCAACATATCAGGCCTGGCTGCAGATATAATACTAAGGGCGTTAATAACGAAAGCTCTAACCTGACCAGGTGAACTAGTTCTAGGTCATCCAGCTAACAGATGTAGTTTGTAGACATTATTGATATTATTTTTACTTGTTAGCATTATTTCTAGGTCTTCTAGGTGAAAAGTATTAAGGTTCTACCTGCATAAATTAAGCCTCNACAAAGCATCTGTCAATCACTCAGCCCTACACTTGCACAAACAAGGGGGGTGACAAGAGGAGGTATAGTGATGAAAAGCATAGACTCTGGGGTCAGAGAGCCTGTGAGCAAATCCTAGTTCTGATAGACAGCGGCTCTGTCCTCGGGCCAGTGACTTAACCTATCTGATCGTAGTTTCCATGTCTATGTGTGCATGCTAAGTCACTTCATTCATGTCTACCTCTTTGCAACACCGTGGACTGTAGCCCGCCTGGCTCCTCTGTCCATGGGATTCTCCAGAAAAGAACGCTGGAGTGGGTAGCCATTTCCTTTTCAAGGGGATCTTCCCGACCAGGGATAGAACCCAGGTTTCCTGCATTACCAGCAGATTCTTTACCATCTGAGCCACCGGGGACGTCCTAAATAAAAGGATCACCCAACCTCAACATAAAAATTTCAAGATCCTTTCCAAATGATTCTCTTTGAAAAAAATCTCAGAAATGTGTCAGATACTCAAAAGATAGATTATGGCCGATCAAACAGCTCTGCCTAAGAAGATCTGTGGAATGAAACAATACAATTTAAGGATGACACAGTAGGTTAGGTTCTGTTTCCAGTTCTGCTATGTATCAGCTGTGATACATACACAAGTCACTTGGCCTCTCTGAATATGTAAATTTGTAAATTGAAATAACTCCACCATCCTAGGAAATTAATGTAGGTGATACTACAAGGTATAAAATCCTTAATTGTGAGGGTTTGATTTTCTCAATCCTGTTATTATTACAAAAGTAATGGCCAATATCAACCTTGTAGAGATGATTCAACATATCAGGCCTGGCTGCAGATATAATACTAAGGGCGTTAATAACGAAAGCTCTAACCTGACCAGGTGAACTAGTTCCAGGTCATCCAGCTAACAGATGTAGTTTGTAGACATTATTGATATTATTTTTACTTGTTAGCATTATTTCTAGGTCTTCTAGGTGAAAAGTATTAAGGTTCTACCTGCATAAATTAAGCCTCATCTTCTCTGAAGCTCTACCTCCTAATCCATAAAATGATAGGATTCACTCTTTGAAAGCAACAAATAGTGTAGGCAATATAGATACTTTACGGGAATTTTCTCTTTCGAAAGCTACCTCCAAAAGCTGCACCCCAGCTAAGAAAATACTGAAGAGTGATATTACTGCAACTTGTGCTAACGCTTTCTCTCAAAAGCAGAACAACATTAAAGCTAAAGAAATGAGTGAAGTGAACAAAAAGGTTGTTTGGGTTATGCCAAAGCTCTCAGATCATAGTNGGAATGATGCTAAAGCTGAAACTCCAGTACTTTGGCCATCTCATGCGAAGAGTTGACTCACTGGAAAAGACTGTGATGCTGGGGGGGATTGGGGACAGGAGGAGAAGGGGACGACTGAGGATGAGATGGCTGGATGGCATCACTGACTCGATGAACATGAATCTGAGTGAACTCCAAGAGTTGGTGATGGACAGGGAGGCCTGGTGTGCTACGATTCATGGGGTCACAGAGTCGGACACGACTGAGCGACTGAACTGAACTGAATTTTTCTTGGGAACAAATGAATGAGAAAAGTCTGCCCCTACTTGAGACAGCACCCAGGGAAATCTGGACTTGCCAACAAGATGGTTGAAGGAAGCAAAAACGGGTCACTGGGCACCAAGCAATGACAAAACAGAGGCTGGGTTTGGGGGGAGAAGAGGCGAGAGAGAAAGAAGATGGGGGCAGAGAGTTCCTATTTATATTAAAATGCTTCCCTGCCCAAAGCCTGATGTTTTATAGGCCTGACCTCATATCCTCCTAGCCTAGGGGTGTGGGGCCAGAGCTCATTTGGATGGATGGTTTAACTCTCACCACTGGTGCTTACTCATTAGATGGCTGCAGCCCTCCGGGACTTTATGGACACCATGCAAGGAGCAACACAGGAAGAATATGCAGGTGCCTCTGCTTCTGAATTCAAGGGGCACAGCAAGAAGGGAGAAAGGGGGGAAATGGATGGAGGAGACAAGGGCAGGTCATCTAATTACCCGTTACCAAGCCCTCTGCAAACACAAAGGCTCCACCTGAATGATAAATGTTATTACTGCAGCTCCATTTTGCCAACTGCGATGTTTCTACTTGCAAATTTAGAGAATTCTCCAAGGGAGCAGCAGATTGCTTACCCCACAAAACTTCCATCCTAGCTCACATCCTGACTGGATAAGGCTACAGGGTAAAATGCTTTCTGGCAAACTCCAAAACACACGTTGCATAACATCTATGCAAATAATGGAGGATGGAAACTTTTGAAAACACCTCATAAATATCTACCTGAACAGTCATTTACATTTTTATAGCACTTTGAAACTTACAAATTGTGTGCACATCCAATGTCTCACTTAGTGTTTCTATTCTTACAGGAAGTAGTGTTATCCTTCGTTTATCAGATGAGAAAACAGCAGCTCAAAGATGAAGAAATATGTATGCCCAGGGTCACCAAAGGAATGCGTAAAAAGGAATGAATAAGTGCTTAAAGATAAATTTCGTGGCTCAAAATCCCCCTTGTATGAATGTGTGTTCACGCCTGTGTGTGTGATGCATGTGTCTGCTCATGTGTGTTTGCCAATACATTCTTCAGCACCTAAGATAAAGTTGCAGCCTTATGCTAGAGTAATGTTGCTTATATATGCTTTTTATTATTATGAAAGGAACAAACCAATACTATTGAAATTTGGCAAAGACACGAACATATGCACGACAAACTAAAAAAATCTGTTCAAGCTTACTACCTAGGCACAGCATGTTTAGAACAAAGCATCTGTCAATCACTCAGCCCTACACTTGCACAAACAAGGGGGGTGACAAGAGGAGGTATAGTGATGAAAAGCATAGACTCTGGGGTCAGAGAGCCTGTGAGCAAATCCTAGTTCTGATAGACAGCGGCTCTGTCCTCGGGCCAGTGACTTAACCTATCTGATCGTAGTTTCCATGTCTATGTGTGCATGCTAAGTCACTTCATTCATGTCTACCTCTTTGCAACACCGTGGACTGTAGCCCGCCTGGCTCCTCTGTCCATGGGATTCTCCAGAAAAGAACGCTGGAGTGGGTAGCCATTTCCTTTTCAAGGGGATCTTCCCGACCAGGGATAGAACCCAGGTTTCCTGCATTACCAGCAGATTCTTTACCATCTGAGCCACCGGGGAAGTCCTAAATAAAAGGATTACCCAACCTCAACATAAAAATTTCAAGATCCTTTCCAAATGATTCTCTTTGAAAAAAATCTCAGAAATGTGTCAGATACTCAAAAGATAGATTATGGCCGATCAAACAGCTCTGCCTAAGAAGATCTGTGGAATGAAACAATACAATTTAAGGATGACACAGTAGGTTAGGTTCTGTTTCCAGTTCTGCTATGTATCAGCTGTGATACATACACAAGTCACTTGGCCTCTCTGAATATGTAAATTTGTAAATTGAAATAACTCCACCATCCTAGGAAATTAATGTAGGTGATACTACAAGGTATAAAATCCTTAATTGTGAGGGTTTGATTTTCTCAATCCTGTTATTATTACAAAAGTAATGGCCAATATCAACCTTGTAGAGATGATTCAACATATCAGGCCTGGCTGCAGATATAATACTAAGGGCGTTAATAACGAAAGCTCTAACCTGACCAGGTGAACTAGTTCCAGGTCATCCAGCTAACAGATGTAGTTTGTAGACATTATTGATATTATTTTTACTTGTTAGCATTATTTCTAGGTCTTCTAGGTGAAAAGTATTAAGGTTCTACCTGCATAAATTAAGCCTCATCTTCTCTGAAGCTCTACCTCCTAATCCATAAAATGATAGGATTCACTCTTTGAAAGCAACAAATAGTGTAGGCAATATAGATACTTTACGGGAATTTTCTCTTTCGAAAGCTACCTCCAAAAGCTGCACCCCAGCTAAGAAAATACTGAAGAGTGATATTACTGCAACTTGTGCTAACGCTTTCTCTCAAAAGCAGAACAACATTAAAGCTAAAGAAATGAGTGAAGTGAACAAAAAGGTTGTTTGGGTTATGCCAAAGCTCTCAGATCATAGTTGCCTGGTCCCAGGATGTACATGGAATTCTGATTAGACCCAGAAAAATTCTTCCAACTCCTTTGGGACTTTTTTTTTTTGAAGATTATTTTTCCATCCACAAGGAAGTATTTAATATCACAGTGTTATTAAGCTCCCTGCAGCAAAGGGGCAAAATACTGTGGTTGTGCACTATCTAATTGAGGAATGTAAAAGTTTAGCAAAGATCTTGGGTAAGCACTATCATTAATATTGTTTACAACCTGTTCTGAACCGTGAGCTCTAACTGTCAGCAAAGGCGATCATCTCAGTGTACTCTGTGGGTAAGGAGACGTTCTCCTATCTCTGAAGGCAGCTTCTCCTGAAGACTTCTCTACGTGGGGCTATGTAATGGCTGTGATAAAATGAGTTTGGAACATGCTAGGTTAAACAGACATCCTTACTGGATGTCGGAATACTTGTTGCTCTTTTTACTTTTTGAGGAGTTGACATTTTAAAAATTAATATATTTATTTTTAATTGGAGGGTAATTGCTTGACAATATTGTGTTGGTTTCTGCCATACATCAATATGCATCACCCATACGTATATATATGTCCCCTCACTCTGGATGTCGGAATTCTCAGAGCATTTAATGTATATGTCAAATTTCTAAGAGAGGGATAAAGGAGGCGGAGTTTTCCATGTGAACATGATCACAGAATTGTTGATCTGTGGGCCTGGATTTCCATGAAATGAATATGGAAAATTTGGCTTGTACATTAACCTCATTTTGAAAAGATACTGTACCAGTCCTCAATAGCTCAAAACTCCAGGCTCACTGATTTTCCTGGATAGCCTCTTGAAATGATTTTAAGAACCCAGAGAAAATAAAGACTATGTGGTGTTAAGGCAGGTGGTTAGTTTAGTCCACTACAGCAGCATGCATACCAAGTTTAGGCAGTGTTCCTTGTTAGGAAATGATTCTCCTGGATGTCACAATCCAAAACCTCCTATCAGGAGCAATGTGGATTTAGTTCAAATCTCAAAGATGGTTTCCCGAATGCTTTCCCCATTTCAGACAATTTTCTGACTTACATTGCATTCATTTCTGTTGACCATGATCTGACATGCTCTTCCTTTCTGGCAGTGAAACATTGGCACTGGGACTCTTTTTTAAATATTTGTTGAAGGAATTGGAAAATAAATAACCAAGAGGGATAAATAAGATACTTGCAAGGTAACTGAGAAAGTGTTTCTATGGTCTGAGTGAAGACCTAAAAAAATGAGTCTTAGTTCACTTAGCAAATTGTTTAACTACATATCTTGACAAGAGCTGCCAATCTCTAGGGACAACAGCTTTCTGTTCCTGGGCTCGGAGAAGCTCCAGGAGTCCTCGGGTGTCAGAAAGCTGAGAAGAGCCTTCCACATAGATCACGGTGAGCTATGCCTTTCAGCTCTTAGGCTTCCCATAAGCCCAAAGGAAGGACTAGTCCCAGCTATATATTAAATCTGTGGAAACAGGAGCAAGAACAGAGCTCTCTCAAGGGCCACATGGTCCATCACCTGCCACTGGGGCTGGGCTATCTCCTTTTGTGAATTCTCAGCGGAGTTACAGCTGCGTCCTCTGAGCAGACTCGGTTACTGTCAGTAACTCAATAAGTGATGTATGCGCTTCCTGAGTGGTGTGGACAGTGAGGTCTTTAGTTAAAATATGAGTTCCAGCCAGCAAACTGTGGCAGCAAGAAAGAAGGGGCATGGGAGGCACCTTTCCAACTTTGCTCAAACCCACCCAGTTTCTGGAATTCTACTAACAACTCTCAGAGAAGCTGGTTGTTCCCCTCTTGGCATTTCTCATATCAAAGTATGCAAATGAGTCCCCACACAGCTAATTCCATATACTTATCTCTTACACAATATTACATTTTATTGTATTACATTCTATATTTTTTACAATCATGATAATTACCTAATTGTTACCACAGTATTGCAATATGGTATGATGGTGAAGAGCTGAAATCAGACAGTGGGATTTGAACCTAACTCTTGTGAACTACCGTCCATGGGGTCGCAAAGAGTCGGGCACGACTGAGCGACGTCACTTCTGTCTGCTACTCTGTGATCTCCTCCAGGCTGCTAAACTCTGAGAAAACAATCTTTTTCTCAGTGTTCTAATCAATGGAGATAAAAAATGGCCTCTATCTCATAAAATTGTTTTGTGGATTAAATGACATAATTCACATAAAGTGCTGGGTTCTAAATTCAAGAACATGGATGACCATTATTACCAGGATGCATATTCATGATTAACAGAAAGTATAGTCATTTGGTGTAATTTCAGGAAAATTAAGAAGGCAAAAAAAAAAAGTTCAATAAAATCCTTTTCACTAATCCTTTCTATTAATAGTAATCTGCTGGTTAATGTTTAAGCTTCTGCCTTTAAAGCACCATCAAATTTAACTTCAGGTCCTGATCTCAGTTCACATGCAAACACTTCAGGGAAGAATCCTATTTCAGCTGCTTTCAGTTGCCTACATGTTAGCAGGTTTCACTGGGGCTCAAAGAATTGCTGGGGAGGAAAAGACCACTAAGCACACTGTTTACCTGGGGAAAGATGGTGACGCGAGCCAAGGCGGGTGACCCCATAATGTTCTCTAATCTGGGTGAGAATTTATTCTCTTGTCACTAGAGCCACACCTCAGTTTGCAAAGGGAATATTTCTGTTCCACATGTGCACTGAACAGCTGTGTCCCTAGCAGAATGCCTAATTGAGAAGGAAGTTAACTTCATTTTAAGGACCAATGCTTGTTACAGTACAGGGCCAGGCCTCTGAGCAGTCTTTTTCTTCAAAACCCAGGGAAAAATAGCCCAACTTGTCAGCTCCACTTCCTGGCCTCTTGGTGCTGCTCTAATTCTTCTCCAGTAGTAAGATCTGGCTACTTTTGGATAATCTGTGCCATTACACCAAGCTGTCCAATCCTGGTAGCTGTCCAATCCAGCTAAGCTATGTGTTTTTATTTATTGTAATAAAAACATATCAGAAAAATCCTATTTGCCCTACATTTGCCACTCCCTAGAGCCATTAAAGACCATGTTAATGTTCGTATCAAATCATCACATGTTGGAGAATGAGGGTCAAAACAAAGCCAGAGGGCAGACTCCAAAGAAGAAGTCAGGCAGCTGCCAGTCTGGGCTGATGCTGACGGGCTTAGCAGCATAGCTGTTACTTTGTAGTCTGGGTTTGCTGCTGCTGCTGCTGCTGCTGCTAAGTTGCTTCAGTCGTATCTGACTCTGTGCGACCCCACAGACAGCAGCCCACAAGGCTCCCCCATCCCTGGGGTTCTCCAGGCAAGAACACTGGAGTGGGTGGCCATTTCCTTCTCCAATGCATGAAAGTGAAAAGTGAAAGTGAAGTCGCTCAGTCGTGCCGGACTGTTCGCGACCCCATGGACTGCAGCCTACGAGGCTCCTCCGCCCATGGGATTTCCCAGGCGAGAGTGCTGGAGTGGGGTGCCATTGCTAAGAGGAAGTAAAATCTGACGAGCATGGTTAAGCTTGTGTCCAGCCATTCACTTCCATGGAGTTAAGTCAACTTAATAAATCTTCATAAAACTTGGAGGAAAGCATAGTCCAGTCAGAGAATACAAAATAGGGTGTCAGGAGACTCATTTGGGCCTAAGCTGTGCACCATATTTATAGTTTGTGACCCTGGAAGATGTGTGTGGCTTCTCTGGGCCCCAGGTATCTCAATCTCAAACAATGGGTTGAGTGACATCACCTCTAGAATACTGCTTTAAGTTTAAAATTATATTTAAAATCAATGATCAGTGCCACGAAATTATGGTGTCCTTGTGAAAAAACTGAAATGTGATCATCAAAGTCAGCCTTAACCACCGTTTCAAATGCCAGCCTATGCTCCTATCCAGCTTAACCCGTTACCATTTTGATGAATGTCCTTTCATTTTCTGTCTTTACATTCTCGTATGTGTGGCCTCTACAATATATTTTAAATTATAGTTTGCATTTAAAAAATAATTATCATATTGGACTATATTCTGAATATTGGTTCCCCCTTCCTCCTGGAGACATATTAAGGAGATCTATCCGTTTCAGTACATACAGATCTAGCACATTCCTTTAATTGCAGGATGGTGCTCCCTAGGATGAATGTCATTTCCCTCCTAGAGGGCATTCATGTAACTTTCTGTGTTGTAATATCACCAACAGAGCTGCAAAGACCTTGTGCATATATGTGAGTAACTTTCTAGATTTGATATTGAATAGAGGAATCACTGGGGTACACTCAGAATATTACTTATCATTCAAATATTGATATTTTAAAAAGATTTTAATTGGGAATTCCTTGGCAGTCCAGTGATTAGGACTCTGATATTTCTGATATGCCGAGGATGTGGATTCAATCCCTAATCGGGAATCTAAGATTCCGCAAGCCATGCAGCATGGCCAAATATTTTTTTTAAAGATATTCATAATTATACCAGTAAAACAGGCAGAAGCTGGGCTACCCCCAGCAAACCAGCATGTATGATCTCCCTAGGCAAGGAGCTTGTTTATTTATTAAAATTTTAATAAACAGTGACAAATGTCACCAAAAGCAAATTGAATGAGATATTTTTAAGCTTTCAAATTCTATCTAAGGTTTGACTTTTTTTCTCCAAAATGAAGGATAGAATATCAAAAGCTTATGCTAATCCTCAGATGCCAGCTAAACACGTTTCCTTGCTGAAAGGCAGAAAATTCATTAAGAGAGGACATGCATTAGGGCAGAGTTCCTGCCAATCCTAGGTTTGATTGTCTACAAGCCCTCTGCCCTGGAATACAGTACCATTTTTCATTTAATGTCTCATCACAGTTTCCAGAATGAAAGTACCAGTGAAAGGGAAAACTTGGCTTTATACAATTCTTCCTTAAAATTATCAGTCTTATTTTCACCTCAAAGTCATAATTTTCTACACTGTTGGCCAGGATAAGGCCCTTTCTGAGTCTGGCATTATGGTTCCTGTCATCTTCAATGATTTTTCCTGTGGCCTACTCCATGAACACATTCTCTTTTCTACTCTTATTTAAGCATATCTGGTTTCTTTGGTACTTTCTAATCTTTCATGGCCACTAAAATCCAGCAAACAATCAATTAAATAACCAGCAAACAATGCTCAATTTTCACCTTATCCTACAATTATCTTGATGGGAAATCAAAGATTATCAGCAGAGCCTCACACTTAAGTAAAGAGCTTTCTTTGCAGATATAAAAAAGATATGATGATTTCATTATCAAGTAATNAAATAACCAGCAAACAATGCTCAATTTTCACCTTATCCTACAATTATCTTGATGGGAAATCAAAGATTATCAGCAGAGCCTCACACTTAAGTAAAGAGCTTTCTTTGCAGATATAAAAAAGATATGATGATTTCATTATCAAGTAATTTGCTTCATTGATATTCACAGCAATTAGCACTAGAGCTCCAATTTTGCATTAAAGGGAACTCTAGAATGCCTTCCTCGACTACTGGAAAAATCTATAAGCAAGAAGGATTGTTAATATCAGGGAGAAAACAAGTGGAACCAATTCATTTACTGGTACTCACTGAACTTCAGTTCCAGCACTCACGACTGTCATGGGAGATTAACAGCCGTACAAACACGGCCTAGTCTACCAGGGGCTTATACACAACTGGGAAGACAACACTGGTGAGAATAGCTGAAAACAAAGTATTAAGGAGCACCTGGATAATTGCTGTACAATACTGTGTAGGCTTCTGCCATACATTAACATGAATCAGCCAAAGGGATACATATGTCCACTCCCTCTTGAGACTCCCATCTACCTTCCACCCCATCACACCCCTCTAGGTTGTCATAGCACACCAGGTATTATCCCCCAATTAAACATTAAAAATTAACAAATTATGAAAAATTGAGGAAAAATACATTATTTCCTAGTTGCATAAAAGAAAACAAACCTATCTAAGAAGCCAATGGCAGCAGAAGTAAAATAAAAGCATAAACTTTCAGTTAAAAAAAAGAAAAAAAAGAAGCACCTGGAATCCATAGCCAAACTGGCTGCTGTGGATTTTCCTTCACTAGTAAGGCTCAGTCTTCTGTCCAAGGAAGAGCTATGCTTTGATGCTTGACTATATCAACATCACTTGCTTTAAACCTTGGGTAATAAGGGAACAATACATGCACCCATCTTATGCCCAGACTCCCAGAATCTGGCATTCCTGCAATGGATAAATTTAATCTTGGAGTTGGAAGAGTAAGAACAAAGATGGTTTGCATAGCTTCTGAGGAAAGTGGTTAAGAGCATGGTTCCCAGACTGACGTCTGCTTTCAAGACTTGGTTTCAAGTTTGGTTTCCATTACTTACTATTCTGGCTTCCCATGTAGCACTAGTGGTAAAGAATACACCTGCCAATACAGGAAATATAACAGACGTGGGTTCGACCCCTGGCTTGGGAAGATCCCCTGGAGGAGGCATGGTAACCCACTCCAGTATTCTTGCCTGGAGAATCCCATGGACAGAGGACCCTGGAAGGCTACAGTCCACAGGGTCGCAGAGAGAACACAAGTGAAGCAATTTACACACACACTTAATACTCTGTGAAAAGTGAAAGTGATTCTGTAATTTGGGCATATTAATAACATTTCTACCTTTCACTTTTCTCAACTGAAAATAAAGATACAATAGTATTATCCTCTATCTTCTGTGTATATTTCTTATATTTTCTGAAGATTAAATAACCTAATGTAAGCTAAATTGTTGAACTGATTCAGACACATATAAAGTCTCAACAGCCTAGTTGTTATTATTAAAACCAATATTTCATACTAAAGTATGAATGCTTTCAAGTAGAATGCTATTTAACAAATTCTAACCTAATTTAACCCATATGGTGCTGGGTACTATTCTAAGCCTTTTAAATGTATTGATTTGTTTGATCCACTAACAATCCTATAAGAGAGGTACTAGCATTTTCCTCATTTTATAGATGAAAGAACCAAGGCACAGAAAGATTGCCCAATGGCTACCCAGGGGCAGAGCCATGGTTCAAATCTCAGGCTCTTCACCTCTGCGCTACCCTACTCTTACCACTCAAAGGGGCACTTGGGAAGGTCTTCCCAGTTCTAGAACAGGGATAACTGAGAGGGTCAGGAACACAGTGTGGCCGCAGAGACATTGACCAAAGGCTCTCTCCGAAGAGACTGGTCCCTTAGATCCACAAGTGTGCAGACATGGATCATAAATAAAGGGTTCCGTTGTGACAAAATTACGTCAACCCACACCTGGGCATCCAATAGCTTGTTTACAATGGAGTCTTTGTGACTCCCTCTCTTAGAGGACACTCTCAAAATTTCAGCAGCTTATGTCTCAGCCTGGCAGAGTATAACATGAGAGTCAGGAAGACCTCAAATCCAATTTGAATTTTCATTTACTCCCTGGACAACCCTCTGTTCTGCCTGAAGAATTCCCCATGGTATATTTGAGTATAAACAGGAGAAAATAAGGGAGAATCAAAGACATTTTTAAATATTTCTGATCTAGTGTGACATGTTTCCTATAATCTTACAGAATTCAGCAAAAAAAAATTTTTTTTAAAGATTTGCCCAATAGATTGTTTTTTTTAAACCAGATTATATTCTTTAATCAGTTTACTATGAGAATCAAATCTCAAATCACTAACCTTGCCATTTCTTGTATTTACCAGCTCACTTTTGGTGTATCATCTAGTTCCCTGTGTGAATTCTTAAATAAAACACCTTGATCACTCTCCCTTGGGTGGTTTAATATAGCTGAACTGATCAGAATGAAAACTTTTATTAAATATTGAAACTATATCTATTTAATGGATGCAAGTAGGGAAAGAATCTGCTCAACTCTTGACAATGGAAGTTCTAGCTTTGTCTGTAGAAGTTTGACACTAATTGTGTACATGTGTATATCTATGTGTTTGACCTCTGTCAGTCCCCCAAGTCACTTCTCCATATGGTCAGGCAAATTAAGAAATGAACCAAAATCATTAAAAACATTCGAGTGGCTCAACACATTAGTTAGATGGATAAGTGATTTAATTCCTTGGGTCTTAGGTTCCTGTCTATAAAATGAGAGCAGTGGCTTAAATGAAAGGATAGACAACACACAATAGAACTGAAATTGATATTAACTATTGTTCCTGTTGCTTTTGCTACTTATTTTGAGTCAAGATTTTCAAAGTGCCAAAGCCAGCTTTAAGAATATAATAGTCAATATTAGTTCTCTCAAATATTATGCAGGCTTTATTTGCTTTTGCTCTACAGCTCTCTCTTTATTCACTTCTGACTCATTCGGCTCTTACCTGAGTAATTTCTAATTTTCTGGTTTTGTTGGTTTTTTAATTTGCACTAAATCTCCTGAAAAGTTCAAATAGTGGGGCCTCAGCACCAAGGCCTGGAAGGGATAGTAAACAGCGCCGGGGTGCAGACAGCTGGCTGCTGTCTGGAAACTGAATGTGCTCTGTGCTCGCCCTGTGATGGTCCAGTCTCCTCTGGGTCCACAGAGTCTCTTTGTCTGGCTGCTGGCTCTAGTTCAGGAGAGGCCAAAGTGGTGCCAAGGCAAGCCAGACAGTCACAGCAGTGCCAGGATACAAAGGCACTGTTAGATCATTTACTCCAAGGACTGTAAAATCTAAGACGTCTACAGGGATCAGCGGATCATGTGAATGAGTCTAGCCTGCCTGGGCATAGGAAGGTGTGGTGGAGGCAGAGGTGGTGAAAGGCCCCACCCCACCCAAAGGGTGCAGAAACGTTCATGTCCCAGGGACTGTGGACTGATGCCTTACGGGGATGTGGGCCCAGGTCACTCCCTGAGATGCCAGAAATCCAGATGGTTTTCTATGTAGAAATCTCTTGGTTTGAAAATGTTACCAATTCATTTAATTTTTCAGACACTGTATAGGCCAAAGCAAAAATAACCATTTGACACATCTGCGAGTTTTCACATTCTAATTTAGCTTTGGTCTTTTGAATTTAAATGTAGTGCTTTCCAGTAAGGCCTCCTCAAGAGTGGAAGCTTCACAAAGCAGGATCCTGTCAGTCTGGTTCACCATTGTACCTCAGGAGCAGTTCCTGACTCAAGAATGGGTACTCGAGATCATCTCCTTTCAGAAGGAAGGAATCACTGAGATTAATCAAAGAAAGGTGGGGAAGAAAAAGCCATTGATAACAGTTTATACAAAAGGATGGCATAGGTTACTTGAGCTTTAGAACAGCATAGCATCAGGTTGAAAATCAACAGATCATGGACATTGGAGGAAAGCAGGTGAGAGAACACAAGGAGCTTGGCTTGAGGCAACTCTTGCTTCAGAGGACTGCCCTCAGGGTGTGAAATCCAGAAGACACCCCAACCACAGGGCTTCTGAGAAATGAGGGCATGCGTTTGGTTTTTTCACTCAAAAGCTTCATTTGAAAGGGCATCCTCAGAAAATCCAAGATGTCAACCAACCTGTTGTGTGGTAGGTCGGTTGTGTGATAGATGTTAAGCTTCCTGAAACTATTTCCTCATCTGTAGAAATGGACATGATCCTTCCTACTTTATCATCTGGCAGTCCAAACTGAGGATTAAAAGATGATGTTCTCAGAGCCTCTGGCTAGTACACAAAAAGTCCTTAAATGGGATCAACATTGTGGTTATTATAATATCTAAGCATCAAATCCCTCAGTGTTAAAATGAGAGGGCAAAAGCAGTGACATCATTCGTGGACCTATGCTGGGGCTAGAAAATGTCTAAGCAGAGGCCATGATAAGACCATACCATCTGCACTGAACTCAAAGCCAAAGTTAGAAACATCTCTGCTCATAAATTAACCACTCCCAGAAAAAGCCACAAAATCATAGGGAATTTCAATATGCTTGCTGGTTTTTGTTTTATTTAAAATTTTCTAAAGCTCCTTTTAGGTAATACATTTAGGTGCCATCTTCTAAACAGTCAAAGAAACTGGTTGAAAAGAGGACCAAACTGTACTCTACTGTCAGGGGGTTTTCTTGGCAAAGAGGTTGCTCTATTCTCAAGGTATTCTGAGGAAAATAAGAGGGCAGAGGAATCATAACCAGGTTCTCCCGAGGCTCTGTACTGTCCTGACCATACATCAGACTGATAGCTAAGACTCAGGAGGAGTGTAATTTAAATGAAGCAACTTTGTATACAAAGAGAAAGGTTATCCCTACTCTTACAATGAGTACAGCCAAATAATTTCTATCAGGAGCCGCAAAGCTCTATAAACTTCAATAGCACATTCCAACTCCCCGAGCACTGTCCTTTAAATGTCTGTGTCTGAAGTGATGACCTGTTTCAAATGACAAGAAACTGAAGACAACATGTTAATGGGTATGAATGCATTCAGAAAGAAGCCTCGGTATCTAATGAGAGATGAGGAGGCAGTACAATTGAGGAACAATTTACTGCCAAGAAATCAATTTGAAAATTCCATACAAGATTATCACCCATTAAATTGTCTTTCTTCAAAACTGCAGGCCCTAAAATGTTACTTCTGGACAAGGAATTTTACAAACAATAAATGCTAATTAAGTAATCTCTTCAAGTGAGTTGATTGAAAGAAAAAAGGAATTACCTCCTGTGGAAAAATCTCAACACCCCAGCTATATTGTTGCTGCTGCTGCTGCTTTTGGTCTTCCTTTCTTTAAAAAAACCTAAGAGACACGGGGCAGGATAATGGACCACTCCATTTCTCTATCACCTTCACACACTATGGACGTAACGTAATGTAAATGACTATACACACACACACAGACACACACACACACAGTCTCCACCACACATGGTGGCACACAAACAATTCTGTTTCTGATGTAAGAATTTAAGTAGACAGAGACAGTTATGTAGCATAGCGCATAGTTAAAAAGGCAGAAGAGAATGGTGACATCTGAAAAACATCCCATATAAAAACACATACTCATCATACAATGTAAGACAAATTTGTGTGGGGCTAAGAGTAGGACCCTTGCCAAACAGAGGAACAATCCCGAAAGCCAGCAGAAAACAAGATTAAGAAGGGGCATGGAAATAAGATGTCCCCTTCAGCCAAGGAAACCAATAGGTTTTGTAACCAAAAATAAAGAGTGGCCTGGCCTACAGCTAAAACAAGAAGACATGGAAGCAGAGGAAAGCATCATCACTTTTCTTGTGTCCAGGGTCCCTCATATCGAGTCTTTCAGTAGATGCTGTTTTCTAACAGAGTAGGGTGTTTCATTTAGTTTCTCCTCAGCTTGGTGCACATGGGTACCCAGTTGGCCAGGCCTTCTGACCTCAGGGACCTTGGAAGACCACACTGGACTAGAGAAGACACCAATTCTGACCCAGAAAACAGCATGGGAAAGAAAGCAAAAAGCCCTTTAATATCCCTGTTGCTCCTTGGAAGTGAAGACAACGGGGCATGATTCTGATGAGAACACACAGCCATCTGTTTCCTTTGCTTGTGGCTGGGCTTCCTAGGGCACCTGTGGATGGAACTGGTGACTCCAGACACCTTCAGGCAAAGGTCTTACCACTTGTGAAGCGCCTACTTCTTGGCTAATTATGGGAATGTTTCACATTGTGTCCTTTAACTTGAACATAGAGAAGAACTGAATATGAGCATTGATTTCACATCATGTGAAATTAAGCCTGAAGGACATTATGTCCTCATAAAGCATAATTACTCCTAAAGTTTTATCTCAAACTGTCTCAGAGGAACTTTCACCAGCAGGTCATAAACAGACTTGGAAAAATGTCACTGGCCATATTAAATATCCCCTAGTCTGGACAGGGAGGACAATTTATACACAACCAAGTGGGGTGAGACCAGCTTTTGGTTCTCAAGGCTCCATGGCCCTGACAGCTTGTAAGCACCACAACATGAAGGGAGAAGAGAAGAGGGGGTTCTCTGATCAACAGTTTGTATGAGGTCTGTGTGTGTGCAGAATGCAACATAGCTTAATAAGGATCTGAGAAAGGCATACAGCTTTTAAATCAATAATAATCTTTCTTTTCTAATCCTTCACTTCTAAGCATAGCACATGCCTGACCTGTTACAAAAATTAACCAAAGAGGAGACATTTTGTCAGTGTAAACTGAAATGCAATAAGAATACTAAGGAAGGAATAAATCCAGAAAAGAAATGAATTTACTGAGATACTAGTAGTCAGAACCACACTTGCATAAAAGTTTGCCAGGGAGTATCAATAAAGGTATAGATTTTTCAGTAGTCATGTATGGATATGAGAGTGGACTATAAAGAAAGCTAAGCACAGAAGAATTGATGCTTTTGAACTGTGGTGTTGGAAAAGACTCTTGAGAGTCCCTTGGACTGCAAGGAGATCCAACCAGTCCATCCTAAAGGAAATCAGTTCTGAATATTCATTGGAAGGATTGATGCTGAAGCTACAACTCCAATACTTCGGCCACCTGATGTGAAGAACCAACTCACTGGAAAAAACCTTGATGCTGGGAAAGACTGAAGGCAGGAGGAGAAGGGGACAACAGAGGATGAGATGGTTGGGTAGCATCACTGTACATGAGTTTGAGTAGGCTCCGGGAGTTGGAGATGGACAGGGAAGCTTAGCGTGCTGCAGTCCATGGGGTTGCAAAGAGTCAGACATGACTAAGTGACTGAACTGAACTGATCAACAACAGTAGAAATACTTCTTGAGGGGAAGGGGCCTGAGGGTTTTGCTTGTCACTCTCAACTCCAGGTAACTTATAATCACCCCCAATATATGAAGGGTTCAGAGACTGTGCCTTGTCCAAGATTTTGCCCAGGGGACAGATGGCTAGACCACTCTGGATAATCAATGCTGTGAATACGCTGGACAGGGCCTATGGCCTGAGAAAGAGACCAGAGGCAGAGGGGCACCTGGCTTGTTCTCTGGAAAGCTGAGACCCGAAAAGGCCACAGATCCTGCTTGAAACTGCCTCTTTCTCCCCTTAGTATTGTAGCTGGAGGTGTGATGGTTCATCCTGGGGATGTGGTTATCATGCTCCTCTCTAGGTTATCTGCTGTGAATGTGGCATAAAATTTTTCAGTTCAGTTCAGTTCAGTCACTCAGTTGTGCCTGACTCTTTGCGACCCCATGAATCACAGCATGCCAGGCCTCCCTGTCCATCACCATCTCCTGGAGTTCACTCAGACTCACGTTCATCGAGTCCGTGATGCCATCCAGCCATCTCATCCTCTGTCATCCCCTTCTCCTCCTGCCCCCAATCCTTCCCAGCATCAGAGTCTTTTCCAATGAGTCAACTCTTTGCATGAGGTGGCCAAAGTACTGGAGTTTCAGCTTTAGCATCATTCCCTCCAAAGAAATCCCAGGGCTGATCTTCAGAATAGACTGGTTGGATCTGCTTACTCAGGGTTAAACATATAGGCTACAAACCTCAGAGATGTTCCCTAGCACAGAGGGGGATGATGCTGAAAACAGGTCAGTGGTGTTTTATGAATTAGGCCTGAGAAAAAGTAAGCATGCCTCCAACTATAGGCAGCACAATCAATCTGCTGATCTTTCTTAAAAAGTTAAAAGAGTAAGCAATAAATCAACAGTGAGGGGTAAGTACTTCACCATCAAATTCTCTTGAGATGCAATTGTAAATGACTTCATAGTGACCTTGCCTACATAATTTCAGGGCTCAAAAGACATTTTCCTCAGATCTTCCAAGCAGCAACTCTCTTGGAAGAGTGTCCCACTTTCCTCAGCTGGCTACTTCCTAACAATCAGATGCCTGTATGAAGATGTTCCTCTATCTTGTAAATGGACAGACTTGGGATGTGGATTTTTGATTGTAATTATCTGAAGCTGAGAAAGCCACCTGGGCCAGGAAGACGTGTCATTAGAACATACGGTTCAGCTAACACCAAGCTGCAGACATGGAGATAAGCGTGGCTCTAGTGCCATTCAGAGTACCTGTAAGTGTCATTACTGCTACTCCACGGCAAACCTGATCCAAATGATGAGAGAAAGCCATGCTGCTGGCCTGTAGAGTCATAAAGAAACAGTGCTGGTGCACAAGTTGAGTGGCATTTTGTAACTCAAGCTGTACAAGGGGTAACTGTGTGATAGGAAAGAAAAGCATAGAGGATTAGGCCAAGGAAAGAGCTTGGTGATATTTAGCCTAAATATGTCTTGTGAGATTCCACTATTGTTTATCCACTCAGATCCTTCCAAAGCTCCAAATCTTAATGATAGTAATCCTTGTAAGTGATGATTCTGCAGTGTGTCTTATTCAGTGTGTCTTATTCATTGACTTTGGGGTAGACTCAAAGTCCTTACTTTTATTGAGGATTCATGATATGGAATAGAGTCAATGTATAGTTTTGAAGAGCAGATTTGAATTCTGAATTATTGCTCTGCTAGTTAGAAGATGCATATGTTGGTTAAGTAACTAAACCTCAATTTCTTCATTCATAAAATGGAGATAATAATACCTACCCCGCAAGGTTGTCATAAAGATTTGAACAAGGAGACAGGAGCTTATTCAAACTCATGTCCATTGAGTCGGTGATGCCATCCAAACATCTCATCCTCTGTCATCCCCTTCTCCTCCTACCTTCAATCTTTCCCAGCATCAGGGTCTTTTCAAAAGAGTCAGTTCTTTTGCATATGATGTTATCAGCTATAATGACTATGTTATATATTAGATCCTCAAACCTTATTCATCATATAGCTGAAAATTTTTACCCTTTGTACCAACCTCTCCCTATTTCTCCCATCTCTTAGATCCTAGAAACCACTTTTCTACTCTTTGTTTTTGTGAATTCAAGCTTTTAGACTCCACATATAAGTGATATTATGCAGTATTTATCTTTCTCTATTTCCTATTTCATTTAGTATTATGCCCTTCAGATTCATCCATGTTGTTGCAAATGACAATCTTTTCTTTTTAAGGCTGAATAATATCTCATATTATAGACATTCTACATTTTCTTTATCCATTCATTTCTCAACAGATGCAGATTATTCCCTTACCTTGGCTATTATGAATGATGCTGCTGTGAATGTGGAAGTACAGATACCTCTTTGAGACAATGGTTTTATTTAATTTGGATATATATCCAGAAGTGGAATTGCTGGGTCATATGGTGGTTTCATTTTTAATTTCTTAAGGAAACTTCACATGTTTTCCCTACTGGTTGAACCAGCTTACATTCCCACCAATAGTTCACAGTTTCCCTTTGCTCCATATCTTCACCAATACTTGTTAGTCCTCATCTTTTAGATAACAGCTATTCTAACAAGTGTGAGATAATATCTCATTCGGTTTTAATTTGCATTTCCTTAATACTTGTCATGATGAGTACCTTTTCATGTACCTGTTGGCCATCAGTATGCCTTCTTTGGAAAAATGCCTATTCAGATTCTCTGTCCATTTTTTAATTGGGCTATTTATCATTTAGCTCTTGAGTTGCATAAATTCCATATGCATTTTGGATAGTAATCCCTTATCAAATATGTGGCTTGCAAATATTCTCTCCTATTTCATAGGTTTCCTTTTCATTTTGTTGATGGTTTCCTTTGCTTTGCAGAAACCTTCATCCCTTATGGTTTCTCCCAGGAGTTTCATAGTTTCAGGTCTAATGTTCAGATCTTTAATCTGTTTTGAATTGATTTTGGGGTGTAATATAAGATGTGTGCTTAGTTGCTCAGCCTTGTCTGATTCTTTGCAACCCAATGGACTGTAGCCTACCAGGCTCCTATGTCCATGGGGATTCTCAGGGCAAGAATGGGAGTGAGTTGCCATGTCCCTCTCCAGGGGAACTTCCTAACCCAGGGGTTGAACCCAGATCTCCCCCATTACAGGCAGATTCATTACCAACTGAGCCACCGGGGAAGCCCAAGAAAACTAGAGTGGGTAGCCTATCCCTTCTCCAAGAGATCTCCCTAAACCAGGAGTCAAACTGGGGTCTCCTGCATTGTAGAAAAAGAAAGTGATGTCACTCAGTTGTATCTGACTCTTTGCGACCTACCAGGCTCCTCTGTCCGTGGGATTTTCCACACAAGAATACTGGAGTGGGTTGCCATTTCCTTCTCCAGGAGATCTTCCCAACCCAGGGATTGAATCCGGGTCTCCCACATTGGAGGCAGACGCTTTACTGTCTGAGCCACCAGGGAGGGAAGTCCAGGCAGATTCTAATATGGGTCCAATTTCATTCCTTTGACAGTGACTGTCCAGTTTCCCCAACACTATTTATTAAAGAGACTATCCTTTTCCATAGTATTTTCTTAGCTCTTCTGTCAAATTATTGCACATATATGCATGAGTTTACTTTGGCTCTCTAATCTGTGCCATTGATCTGTGTGTCTGTTTTTGCTCAGACACTGCTTTGCTTCCTGTGGCGTTCAATAAACCTTGAAGTCAGGGATTGTGATGCCTCCTGCTTTGTTCTTTGTAAAAATTTCTTTGGCTATTTGGGAAATTTTGCAGTTCCATATACATTTTAGAAGTCTTTTCTAAAAAATTTATTTATTTTTTTATTGAAGGATAATTGCTTTACAGAATTTTGCTGTTGCATCGAACCTGTAGATTGCTTTGGGTAACANCCTTCATCCCTTATGGTTTCTCCCAGGAGTTTCATAGTTTCAGGTCTAATGTTCAGATCTTTAATCTGTTTTGAATTGATTTTGGGGTGTAATATAAGATGTGTGCTTAGTTGCTCAGCCTTGTCTGATTCTTTGCAACCCAATGGACTGTAGCCTACCAGGCTCCTATGTCCATGGGGATTCTCAGGGCAAGAATGGGAGTGAGTTGCCATGTCCCTCTCCAGGGGAACTTCCTAACCCAGGGGTTGAACCCAGATCTCCCCCATTACAGGCAGATTCATTACCAACTGAGCCACCGGGGAAGCCCAAGAAAACTAGAGTGGGTAGCCTATCCCTTCTCCAAGAGATCTCCCTAAACCAGGAGTCAAACTGGGGTCTCCTGCATTGTAGAAAAAGAAAGTGATGTCACTCAGTTGTATCTGACTCTTTGCGACCTACCAGGCTCCTCTGTCCGTGGGATTTTCCACACAAGAATACTGGAGTGGGTTGCCATTTCCTTCTCCAGGAGATCTTCCCAACCCAGGGATTGAATCCGGGTCTCCCACATTGGAGGCAGACGCTTTACTGTCTGAGCCACCAGGGAGGGAAGTCCAGGCAGATTCTAATATGGGTCCAATTTCATTCCTTTGACAGTGACTGTCCAGTTTCCCCAACACTATTTATTAAAGAGACTATCCTTTTCCATAGTATTTTCTTAGCTCTTCTGTCAAATTATTGCACATATATGCATGAGTTTACTTTGGCTCTCTAATCTGTGCCATTGATCTGTGTGTCTGTTTTTGCTCAGACACTGCTTTGCTTCCTGTGGCGTTCAATAAACCTTGAAGTCAGGGATTGTGATGCCTCCTGCTTTGTTCTTTGTAAAAATTTCTTTGGCTATTTGGGAAATTTTGCAGTTCCATATACATTTTAGAAGTCTTTTCTAAAAAATTTATTTATTTTTTTATTGAAGGATAATTGCTTTACAGAATTTTGCTGTTGCATCGAACCTGTAGATTGCTTTGGGTAGTAACATGTACATTTTTACAATATTAATTCTTTCAAACCATGACCAGAAAATATTTTTCCTGTTTATTTACGTCCTGTTCAACTTCTCTCATCAATGTCTTATGGTTTTCAGTATACATATCTTACATCACACCCAAAAATCAAGGAGAAGGAGGCGGCAGAGGATGCGATGGTTAGGTAGCATCAACAATTCAATGGACATGAATTTGATCAAATTCTCTAAGTAGTAGAGGACAGAGCAGCCTGCCATGCAGGCTCAGGGGGTTGCAAAGAGCTGGACACAACTTTCTGGTTGAACAACACAACAACAACAACTTTGGGTTTAGTTCGTTCTTATGCTACTTCCTTGAGGTATAAAGCTGTTGTTTATTTGAGACCTTCCTTTTTTCTTAATGTAGCCATTTACCATTATAAAATTCCCTTTAGAACTTCTTTTGTTGAATCCCAGCAAGCACTGGATCAGACATTGTGCTAAGTACTTCCTACCCATTTCACTTATTATTCTTCACGGTACTTTGAGGAAGTTACTATCATTATTTATTATTATTATTTTATAGATGAGAAGACTAGGTTTCAGAGAGGTTTAGCAACTTGCTGATGGTCACAAAGTTAGTAATCAGTGGAGTCAAGATACAACCTTAAGGATGTCTTACTCCTAAATCTGTACTCTGCAAATGTCTTCGGTACTGACTCAATAAAATGCATTCTAAGTGGAAAACAAAAACAAAACAAAACAAAAATCACATAAATTTTGTTATGCTGTGTTCCCACTTTCATTTGTCTCAAGATATCTTTTAATTTCTTCTTTGACTCATCAGTTGTTCAGAAGCAATATTGTTTAATCTCTACATATTTGTAAATTTTCCAGTTTTCTTCTTGAGGTTGATTTCTAGCTTCATACCACTGGTGGCTAGAAAAGATTGATATGATTTCAATCTCAAATGTATTGGCTTGTTTTGTAGCCTAGCATATCTTCTATCCTGGAGAATGTTCCATGGGTACTTGAGAAGAATATGCATTCAGCTAGTATTGGATGGAATGTTTCTGTATATGTCTGTTAGGTCCATCTGGTATATGTATTTCAAGTCCAATCATAATTTCAGCTTTCAATAAGTTACTTAAGAGGAAGCAAAAGCACTATCTAGGATCTATATACTTTGAGGACTTTTTTTCCTCTTACCATATGCGAGTTTATTTGTGTTCCTTTCTCTATTACTTTCAACCTCATCTCATAACTTGGGGACGACATTCAGAAGACCAAATGTTCTGATTTGGGAGTCAATTTTAAAGCACAGAACAGAAGGAAGCATATTCTTAAAGTTTTTATGAATATATCTATATGTCTTAGTGGAGAAGGCAATGGCAACCCACTCCAGTACTCTTGCCTGGGAAATCCCATGGACAGAAGAGTTTGGTAGGCTATAGTCCATGGGGTCACGAAGAGTCAGACACGACTGAGCGACTTCACTTTCATTTCTCACTTTTGTGAAGTGGAGAAGAAAATGGCAACCCACTCTAGTATTCTTGCCTGGAGAATCCCAGGGACGGGATCCTGGTGGGCTGCTGTCTATGGGGTCGCACAGAGTCAGACATGACTGATGTGACTTAGCAGCAGCAGCATATGTCTTAAAGTTTGTATGAATATGTCTATATATCTAAATCACAATTACATTTGCAAATGGCACAAGAACCACATGTGCCTATGTATTTTATTAATTTTCCTCTGCTGTTAAAAATATCTTAATAAATCTAGTTGCTACCAAAGGGCCAGTTCTAAAAATAAAGCCCAGCTTAAACTAAAGATGAAGCTATTAACATTTGTCCTGCAGCCTATAAGACTCTAATGAGTTCCTTTCCAGCATTAGTGAACTTAAACCTTAAGTGAAATGGGGCTGCAAACTCACTGGGGCTTCCCCTGTCCTGTTGTTCATTAGAAGTTTTCCTGGAGATGGCTTGATCTAAACTGTTCCATCACAGGTTCTTAGATGACGACAGAGTAAACAGGATGCAAAGACAACACTTCATAAGAGACTTGGATTCTTTTATAGAAGCAAAATGCTTCAGATAGAAGCTGCACAAGAGATGTTTAGTGATGGACACAGGGCAATGGCAGGCACTGATGCTCTACAGCAGGCTTTCTCACTCAAGTCTACTGGCATTGGGGGCCAGATAATTCTTCATTGTGGAAGGCTGTCCTGTATGTTGTAGGGTGTTTAGAATACTCGGGCCAGATGCCAGTAGCAATCTCCTCCCAGTTGTGGCAACCAAAGATGCCTTCAGACTTTCCAAAATGTCCCCTGGGGTTCAAAAATTGTCCTTGGATGAGAACCACTGTTCTAGAGACAGTCAAGCCTGGTTCAATTCTGCCTCTGCCATTTTCCAACTGTGTGACCTTGAGCAAGGATTTGACCTCTCTGAGCCTTAATTCTTTTATGTATAATATAGAGATAATTGCACTTTCACTTGTATTGGGTTGTTTGTGAGGATTAAATTAGATAGTGCATGCAAAGCATTTACTATAATGTCTGGTAAATACTCTTCACTAAGTGGTAGTTTGGAAGTTACGTTATCATTAACTACTTTGACTTTCTAAAATGTTTCAAGCAAACAAGCC
>SJYW01011514.1:81452-130992 GCA_006410735.1 Raphicerus campestris | reverse complement strand
GTTGGACTGTGAAGAAGGCTGAGTGCCAAAGAACTGATGCTTTTGAACTGTGGTGTTGGAGAAGACTCTTGAGAGTCCCTTGGACTGCAAGGAGATCCAACCAGTCCATTCTGAAGGAGATCAGCCCTGGGATTTCTTTGGAAGGAATGATGCTAAAGCTGAAACTCCAGTACTTTGGCCACCTCATGCGAAGAGTTGACTCATTGGAAAAGACTCTGATGCTGGGAGGGATTGGGGACAGGAGGAGAAGAGGACGACCTAGGGTGAGATGGCTGGATGGCATCACGGACTCGATGGACATGAGTCTGAGTGAACTCTGAGAGATGGTAATGAACAGGGAGGCCTGGCGTGCTGCGATTCATGGGGTCGCAAAGAGTCGGACACGACTGAGCGACTGAACTGAACTGAACTGAACTGAGCCTAAAGCTAAGTTCTGAAATGGGCAGGACCATGACTGTTTGCTATCACACGTTTATCCCAGAGTGGCCCCCCAGTGCCAGACACATGGTGAACTCCTAATCTACTATTTCCTTGTCTTTATCAACTTCCCTACATTAAATTACAGAGTAGGTTTTATGTGCACCTTGATAATCGGAGATAATCTTTTTCAGTTTTTTCACCATTAGATCCTTTGTGTTGCTTCCTCTCTCCCAACAGACTTCATGTATTGAAAGATAGCGGGTAGCAAACTCTACATATTAAGTCATAATTAACTTACTTTATCACTATACTCATCAAAGGAGCACATAACTGTTAATTAAAGCTTCTAATTAGTAGCAGTGGACAAAGAAGACAGCATTCTTGACATAATTACAGCCAAATCAGAGAAACAGTAGATCCAGAAGATCTGTTTGGCCT
Source organism: Raphicerus campestris (assembly GCA_006410735.1). Classification (NCBI taxonomy): domain Eukaryota; kingdom Metazoa; phylum Chordata; class Mammalia; order Artiodactyla; family Bovidae; genus Raphicerus; species Raphicerus campestris. The sequence goes on along the minus strand of SJYW01011514.1, from coordinate 130,134 downwards.
ACAAAGTCCGTCATGCCCTGCCTCCTGCAAGCCAGTCTTCCTGACAATTGCGACATGGTCTTGTCCTGCCAAGTAACTAGTTCAGGTAGAGGGAACATTTATCTCCCTGTCTAGACGAGACATAAGCTTTAGTCTGCTGCTTCCTTCTTCTCTACGTGCTTGAACTCCTACTCACCCTAAAAAGCTCAAGGGTCCCCTCCACCAGGAAGTATTCCCCCACTCCAGCAACAGGTAGGCACTCCAAAGGTACATTTCCACAGTGGAAAGTAAAAGTCACTCAGGTGTGTCTTTGCGACCCCATGGACTGCAGTCTGCCAGGCTCCTCTGTCCATGGAATTTTCCAGGCAAGAATACTGAAGTGTGTGCCCATTTCCTTCTCCAGGGGATCTTCCCCTACCCAGGGATCGAGTCTGGCTCTTCCACATTGCAAGCAGATTCTCTACTGTCTGAGCCACCAGGGAAGCCTCTCACTTCCACAGTACTGCGACCCTGCTTGGAGCTGGCCTCTTATCATACTGTCTGTAACTTGCCCATCTCCTCCTTTAGACCTGAGAACATTAAGGTACTCCTAATGTTCCACACAGTATTTGACACACAGCAGATGTCTGATAAAAGGAGAGAAGGGAATAAGGAAGGAGGAAAGGAAAGGGAAAGAGAGTTTGTGGCTTCTAGTCTTGGGGGGAAAGATAAGATTTGGGGGGAAAATCCCGTCATTTTAGTGGAAAGAAATGACATAATTGAAAATCAAAACCAATTAGTATATGATTAAGGCAGAGACCTGATAACATTAATTAGGGTTGTAGCAGTCCAGAATATTTTTTTCTGGGAAATCTGAGACAAAGAAAGTAAGACAAACTTCTGAAGTTTTTAAAAAAACACAAAACAGCATAAACATCACAGCATGAACACAGGGGAGATTCACTGCTTAGGAAGTCTTTATGTGTCAATAAGGAATAGAGAGGGCCTCCCCTTTGAAAGCAACATCTTCCCTGAACAAAATGTGATATGCGGAGAGATGCTTTCCCAGGACGCTAATCTCAAACAAAAGCAATTTAAAGTCAAAGGCCTCCGCAGACCCGCTCCAAACTCAAGTCTCGAAACAGCTATGCACACCCCAAGACAAAAATTCATATTCTCCATTACTGATCTTTTGGCCCCTCTAGCTATCCACAGACCCACTCAAGGAGGGCAAGACTGGCTCATCTCTGACACGTACTGGGATTGTGGCCATTGATTTTGGTGCTGACTTAGCATCATATTTCTAAGTAGATGGTGTGTAGGCTCTCCCACCATGGTCTTATTCTACCTGTCTCTGCAGGGAGAAAGCCAGGAATACCGGCTCCATTCATGGATAATGAAATAGAAGCCTCAAGGCAGGGTACCAGCCACTGTCCGCATCAGAAGCCCTCGTTTTACCTAATGAGCCATTCTGTGAGGGCGTCCTCAGTGCTGGGGAGGATGTTACTTCCTTTAGTTCAGTTTGGCATCATCATCCTCATTACTAACACTTACTCACATCTTATTACATGCCTGGCACCATGTCTTATCATCTCTTTTCATCTACACATTAGTCATTTCAGGTAGGTCCCTTTTACTTACAATTTTGCATTTTATATAATTGGAGACCAAGGTACATAGATCATACACCGTTCACCCAAATGAGATTTTAAACTCAGATCTTTCCGAGTCTACAGCTTGAGTTCTTAACCACTGGGCACTATCGTTGAAATCACTATAATACCACTGGGTTTCTCTCCTGTAGCCCCTGTGCTTGCTTAAGTTTTCCATCTGATCATCTCACTTACTGCTTCGGATAATCACAAGGATTGGCAAACCATGGTCTACATCTCACTCCCTCCCTGTTTGTGTAAATAGGGTGTTACTGGAATACCAGGCTCATTCAGTTATGTATTATCTACAGGTACTTTCATGCCACAATGGCAGAGTTAAGTAGCTGTAACAGAGACCTCCAGAGATGCAGATATTTGCTATCTGACCCTTGATGGAAATAGTTTGCTGACTTCTGATACAATAGATAAGGCCAACACTATGCCAAAAGCTGGACTTTTGTTATCTCATTCAACATACACAGGTGTGTGCACATGTGCACGCAAGCACACAGAGGGTACTCTACATGCTACAGATAAGGAAACTGAGGCTCAGAAAGCTCATAACTAATCAGTGATAGGGTGGAATTCAAACCCAGGCTGTCAGGCTCCAGCGCCTATGCACCTAAACATACTGACTACTGACTATGTGCCGGGCTCTGTAAAGGCACCGGCCATGCCCGTGAAGCGGGATGTGGACCCCACAGGAGCCCCAGGGAGGAAGGAGATGGTGGCAGCCCCGCTGATGAATGCCTGGATGGAGGAGAGCAGGGCTGGGCTATGGGAACCCCAGGGATGTGCATTTGCTCATGTTGACAGCAGATGGGACACACAGAGGAGGTTGGTGGCAAGTGACGCTGTCCTTTCTGACAAGGGGACTGTTCCCCCAGATCTGCTGACATTTGCTTGGCCAAGTGATTTCCTAATAGTCTTTTAAGTAATAATTTCAAAAGTGATTTGGCTGCTCCAGCCAGCCTGCTCCTGGATTTCTAAGACAGCAGCGTTGTAGGAAATGGGTTTTGTTTTAGCTATTTATCTATATGCAAAAGAGAAAAAGCTCATCTTTGGAGTATCTGCTCCTATATTATGTAGACCTGGAAAACATCAAAGTGGCCTGGAAGGTAGGAGTCATCGCTATGCCCCCTGACAGAGTCATGAGTTCCCGCACAGGGACCTGAAAGTTGGTCCCAGACAAACATTTGCAGGGCAGGGAACTCATGACCTCACCGCTGGTTCACTGCATGGAGGCATCGCCTGAGCTTGGAGGGACTTTTGTCTTTAGCTGAAACTCAGTTTGCATCCTTAAGGCATGCCACCAAGGAGTTCCGATTCTTTTTTCAGAAACATCACAGAAATATGTTATCCCCCTACTTGATGTGGTAGTGGTCTTCAGTGGAACATCATGTCCCCGCTTTTCTGTCCCCTTCACCTCCACACACACTGTTTCTCTTATCTGGGTTAAATAACTCACATCTCTTCAACCAACTTTATTGTGATATTTCCCAAATCACATCAGAATTATCTTTTCTCCTAGAGGTTAGACTTGAAACTTTAGAGTTGAAAAATATTTATAGTGAATATTCTTATGGTAGATTTTTCTTAGAGCTCAAGACTATGAAAAAGGCCACGACTTGCAATGAGATGACATATTTTATGTATAAGTAATGGTAACGCCATGTTGCACTGGGTTTCCCTTTTGGCCGTGGTTTACTGGGAAACTCACCCTGAAGTTGGTGCTCAGTTTTTCTCCTCTTTCCTATCTTTGGCCTCCTGTCTTCTGTTAGTTACTATTGCTTTCGGTTTTATAACACCTGCTTTTGTGGTAAACTGTCACAAGCATTCACTTCTATATCAGTCGGTTCTCACAACCACTAGGTACAGTAGACAGGAGAGGAATACATACGTTTGATAGAGTAAATACACCTGTTTTGATAGATGGGCATTTGAGCAGCATGGCTGGTGAGTGATGGAAATCTTTGTTGTTTCTCACACTTTGATAATAATGATGGTGGTGATGATGCTAAGGGTACTAATACTAGGAATGATAACAGGAGCCAACATGGATTAAGTGCTTATGGCCTGATGGGTAACGTTCCTGAATGCTTTACAAGTATGATTTCATTTAAACCTTACAGCAAACTTATGCAGTAATGTTATTAGCCATGTATGACAGATGGAGAAACCAAAGCACAGAGAGGTTAAATAATTTACCCCAAGTCATAGATTCAGAAAATGGCAGAGCCAGCATTAAAACCAAGGCAGTCCATTTTCAAAATGCATGCCCCTGTNGACTTCTGATACAATAGATAAGGCCAACACTATGCCAAAAGCTGGACTTTTGTTATCTCATTCAACATACACAGGTGTGTGCACATGTGCACGCAAGCACACAGAGGGTACTCTACATGCTACAGATAAGGAAACTGAGGCTCAGAAAGCTCATAACTAATCAGTGATAGGGTGGAATTCAAACCCAGGCTGTCAGGCTCCAGCGCCTATGCACCTAAACATACTGACTACTGACTATGTGCCGGGCTCTGTAAAGGCACCGGCCATGCCCGTGAAGCGGGATGTGGACCCCACAGGAGCCCCAGGGAGGAAGGAGATGGTGGCAGCCCCGCTGATGAATGCCTGGATGGAGGAGAGCAGGGCTGGGCTATGGGAACCCCAGGGATGTGCATTTGCTCATGTTGACAGCAGATGGGACACACAGAGGAGGTTGGTGGCAAGTGACGCTGTCCTTTCTGACAAGGGGACTGTTCCCCCAGATCTGCTGACATTTGCTTGGCCAAGTGATTTCCTAATAGTCTTTTAAGTAATAATTTCAAAAGTGATTTGGCTGCTCCAGCCAGCCTGCTCCTGGATTTCTAAGACAGCAGCGTTGTAGGAAATGGGTTTTGTTTTAGCTATTTATCTATATGCAAAAGAGAAAAAGCTCATCTTTGGAGTATCTGCTCCTATATTATGTAGACCTGGAAAACATCAAAGTGGCCTGGAAGGTAGGAGTCATCGCTATGCCCCCTGACAGAGTCATGAGTTCCCGCACAGGGACCTGAAAGTTGGTCCCAGACAAACATTTGCAGGGCAGGGAACTCATGACCTCACCGCTGGTTCACTGCATGGAGGCATCGCCTGAGCTTGGAGGGACTTTTGTCTTTAGCTGAAACTCAGTTTGCATCCTTAAGGCATGCCACCAAGGAGTTCCGATTCTTTTTTCAGAAACATCACAGAAATATGTTATCCCCCTACTTGATGTGGTAGTGGTCTTCAGTGGAACATCATGTCCCCGCTTTTCTGTCCCCTTCACCTCCACACACACTGTTTCTCTTATCTGGGTTAAATAACTCACATCTCTTCAACCAACTTTATTGTGATATTTCCCAAATCACATCAGAATTATCTTTTCTCCTAGAGGTTAGACTTGAAACTTTAGAGTTGAAAAATATTTATAGTGAATATTCTTATGGTAGATTTTTCTTAGAGCTCAAGACTATGAAAAAGGCCACGACTTGCAATGAGATGACATATTTTATGTATAAGTAATGGTAACGCCATGTTGCACTGGGTTTCCCTTTTGGCCGTGGTTTACTGGGAAACTCACCCTGAAGTTGGTGCTCAGTTTTTCTCCTCTTTCCTATCTTTGGCCTCCTGTCTTCTGTTAGTTACTATTGCTTTCGGTTTTATAACACCTGCTTTTGTGGTAAACTGTCACAAGCATTCACTTCTATATCAGTCGGTTCTCACAACCACTAGGTACAGTAGACAGGAGAGGAATACATACGTTTGATAGAGTAAATACACCTGTTTTGATAGATGGGCATTTGAGCAGCATGGCTGGTGAGTGATGGAAATCTTTGTTGTTTCTCACACTTTGATAATAATGATGGTGGTGATGATGCTAAGGGTACTAATACTAGGAATGATAACAGGAGCCAACATGGATTAAGTGCTTATGGCCTGATGGGTAACGTTCCTGAATGCTTTACAAGTATGATTTCATTTAAACCTTACAGCAAACTTATGCAGTAATGTTATTAGCCATGTATGACAGATGGAGAAACCAAAGCACAGAGAGGTTAAATAATTTACCCCAAGTCATAGATTCAGAAAATGGCAGAGCCAGCATTAAAACCAAGGCAGTCCATTTTCAAAATGCATGCCCCTGTCCACCATGCTATACTACCTAAATGATCAGACCACTCTAACAGATTCACAGCTGGCGTTTCTGATGAGGAGAGCTATCCACAGCAGCTCTGCCCGTGAGGCTGTGGACCTCACCCTGGAGCCTCTCAAGGTGAGCTTTGGGGAGCCGCCGTCATCATCTGCTCCCGAGCACAGCCGTGTTTCTGGCTCCCTCTTCCCATCCCCGTGCTCTGGGTGCTTCTCCAGCAAGCCAGGCTCAACACAGGACCAGCGCGGATGGTGCAGGGTGGCCTGGGCCTGGCTTCAGATCATGTCATTTGTATAAAGGTCTCTGTTCAAGCAAGACAAGGGCAGGGGATGGAAGTGGGGCCATCGCTGGACAATGTTCAGCCCAGATAATAGCACAGGAGGCAGGAAGGGAGCCAAGAGGTCTGCTGGCTGATCCTTTCTATCCCTATTATGTGCCAGACACTTCATTACGTAAGCCAAATATTCTTTTCATTCTAAAATGAGGAAACTGGGCTCAAAGAGATCATGTGACTTACTCTAGGTCATTCAACAAGTATAGGTTGTTGGGAATAACTATAGGTTATTCGCGAATAGGTTGTGAATAACTCTTTATTATGCAAAAGGTCTCATTAAATAACTATCTGTATTCAGTCCCAGGAGATGGAATGCCACCTCAGTCCTGCGGCCTGTGTTATACTTGGGGACATGGGGAGAGGGTGGGAGCCCTAGTGGCTGGAGTCTGGGGCACACGTGGGGTAAGCAGGATGGGATAACTGAATTCAAGCTACTTCTCTCTGGGTGGGGCAGGCATGGCGATTCCGGGGACTGCAGGTGACTAAGAGTGAGCACCCCCGGGCCGGGGGAAAGTGGTCTGCCCAGCTCAGTGCTTTTCTCTGTCTCCTCCCCTTAGGAGTAGGGAGGAGACCTGGGCTAATGCTGACTGGGTGTTGCCTGGCTCTCTGCTCACATGCCCTTCCCCTTGCAAGAAGGAAGGGAGAGAAGGAGGAGGAAGAGGAAGGCAGAGAAGGAAAGGAGAAAGAAAGAGGAGAAGGGAAGATATTTAAATGCGACATTTTATCCTTTGTGATTTGACCAATTATCAGTAAGCCACAGAGCATCCTTGTCATCAGGCCAACATCGTGGGTCCACCAAGTGAGAAGCAGTAAAAGGTGTCCTCACTGGCCTGTGATGTGCACAGGAGATGGATGGGGTATCAGAACTAGCACTGGCAGGGACGGTATGGGAGCGTCAGACAGGGACGCTGATACCAGCAATGGTCTGAGGCAGTCAGTGAGGAGGAAGTGAACAACAAAAAGCCACGGAGACATCCCCAGCCTCACAGAGAACACAAACCAGAGGAGACGTCTGACAGCATATTCTCTTCAAGTTTACTGTTTTCACTTTACTATATTACTTAGTGTTACTTGAAATTGCTGCAGCTCCCAGCAGGGACTCTCACACCCTGGGATTTTGTCCTCTGACCTCTGTCTGTGCAGGTAGGGACCCAATGCATCATGGTAGTCATGGTAACAATGAGAGCAGTAGCAGCTGCTGATTTGAGCACCCTTTGCTTGGCTGGGAATTGAGGGCTGGACTCTTTAACAGCACAGGAATCTTGCGCCTCGGCACACTGTTGGCTGCCCCTGAGTTCTCGGTTCATCTGCGATTAGATCAGACCATAAACTTCCCCCCTTCCCTTCTCCTTGTGAAAATTCTGCAGTGCAGGCAGGGATCCAGAAGCCAGAAAGCCTTCACTGCAGCTGCCTGCCAAGGCTTTGCCGTACCGGGGAGGGTGGAGTGCTGCGGAGTCTGGGGCCTGACAACTGTCTGTTGTGTGTGTGTATGTTGGACAGTGGGCATCCTCAGCAAGTCCATGCTGTGAGCCACATCGGCTGGCCTTCACCCAAGGTGCCTCTGGTGGGTGCTGGACTTCCTCTAGCCCCACTGGACGCTCCTTGATCCCAAAAGTTTGAGGTCCCTTTGGCCATACCAGACCACACTCTTGGTAAACCTCTCTCCTCCCTTCCACAGTTTCCTCATTTGCAGAATGAGAGGGATACTGCCTGGTCTTGGCAGTATGTGGTGTGAAGCCAAAATGGACCAGTACATCGGGAAACTCTTTGAAAACTTTAGCATTTCTATTCAAGGCCAAAAGGTTGTTGGCATCATCCTTATTTCTAGTATTAATACTAGAGTTTTAATCAGCCAAATGTATTTGGCTGGTTTACACGGGAGTATAGGTCTCTTTCGAATGGGAAGACTTTGACTGTTTTATTCATAACAGCATCAGACAATCGACAGAATGAGATTACCAAGTGCAAGCTCAAACTAATTAAGAAGGATGCAGGTGCCACAAAACCAAAGAAGGTGTTGCTGACACAGGAAAGGCACTTCCTGCCTTCTCTGTCTGTAACTGACCCTCAGCCACCCCATCTGAAACAGGAAGTAGAGACACCTCCACAGTGAAAAACAACCTAGATTCAGCCGAAGCCAACTCCTTACTCCACAAATGAATCTATTTAAAGAATGCATATCATTGTTGCCCAGCTTCTTGCTGGCTTTCCTGCACTTGAGCAGATGGAGAAGAGGACTGAGACGTAACCACTCAACCCTGTGCCTGCAGTTCCAACTGACACGAAGTTACTCCTCTGATGACAAATACAAAATGCTAAAGATTCTTCTGCATGTCTGTGCAGGCAGCTCCCCAGTGTCCAGCCCCAGGAAGAGTTCATCAAATTCTTTAAAAGTCCAAAGAGTATTACCTTAAAAATGGTAAGAAAATGTCCCTATTGATGTAGTGAAATAGAAATGCAGTGAGAGAGATCTGGAAAGCTTTCTGGAAAAAATTCAAAATGCTGATAAAAGTGACTGGCAATTGCATCCAGTCACTAGTAAAACTTCTACCCTGGAGACAGCAATCTGGAGGCGACCTTCCAGATGTACCAGCAGAAGCAACCAGTGCCCCTAGCTGGAGAATGTGTGGACCAGAGATCTGTCGGCCTGCAAGGCAGGTACGCTAAAGTTTGCAGGAGAAGCAACTCCAAGAGATACTGAGATATCATCCTTGACCCTAAACAGCCAAAGGAATGAATCATTGACCCACAGGCTCTTCTTAAAGATGCAAGGGAGAATGAGAAGGGACTGGAGAGAAAGAAAAGAAAAGGAGAAGGGGACAAGGATGAGGAAGAAGAGCGTAATAAAGACAGTGCGAGAGAGCTGGGGAAGGGATGGAGAGGGAGCTGGAGGAGGAGAAGTGCAGGAGAAAACAGAAACGAAGGACAAGGGTGAAGACAGAGAGGGAACTGAAAGGAGAGAGGAGAGGGAACCAAGGAGGAAGGCTTCGCTGGATTTGTAGCATTTTCTTTCTGAAGCTGGGCTGGAGGTTAACAGTGATTGCTGTGTTGACTATATTCTCCTCTGTGCTGTTTTGCATGCCTGAAACATTTTATAATTTAAAAAAGGAAGAGAAGTGAGAAGATAGAGAGTAAGAATAAAGAAGTGGTAGATGGCAACTCTGGGCTTCACGGATGGTTCAGTGGTAAAGAATCCATCTGCTAATGCAAGAGACCTCAGTTTGATCCCTGGATCAGGAAGATCCCCTGGAGAAGGCAATGGCAACCCACTCCAGTATTCTTGGGAATATCCCATGGACAGAGGAGCCTGGTGGGCTACATTCCACGGGGCCACGAAAGAGTCAGACACGACTTAGGGGCTAAACAACAACAAAGATGGCAACCCTAGGTTCCCTGCTTCCTTTGACAAATGCAGCCTGTGGGCTGGAGCAGCAGAAGGGGAGCAGGAAGCTGATCTCTTCCACTAGATCTGCTCCAAATTACGTGCCAGATCCTGAACCAGACGGAAGCCGTGATCCTTCCATCTCACTACTGCACTGGAGAACAGAGGCTGACCTGGCATCCTGGTCCGCCTCTGCCTTCAGCATGGCATCGGTTCCACAACTGCCTTCAGCTATTCAGTGGCACCTGAACAGCTCAACAGACCTTCCCTGGGCTCCTGCTCTGTGCCAGGGACCTTTCTGGGGCCTGGGATACAAACCAGTGGCTCTGCATTCTCAAGGACTTTACAGGGAGACATGAACTCCTCAGAGCCTAAGTTTCCCCATCTGTACAATGGAAGAGTTTATCTCAGTGGTTTTCAAACTGGGCTTACTTGGAACCCTAGGGCTCCAGGGCATGGCCCAGAGTAACTGGGGGAGCACTGCATCCCACATTTGTCTAGAATAGTGTGACTTTATTCTGTTTTAGATGTTGGGATTGGGTTCCAGCTTGGATTTGGAAATCTGATTCCAGGGCTAGAGATTTGAAAACCACTGAATGAGATGCTCCTCAAGGTGTCAAATTTTAAAGTTTTCTGTGCTATATCTAAGGTTGTATGACTCTAAGAATTCATTCACTCATTCATTCAAAAAATGTTTATTGAGGTCCCTCAATAAAAGGGACAAAGAAACTCAACAAATAATCACATTAATAGAACAGGGCACAGCTGCACAGAGGGACATGGAGGATGGAGAGGAGTTGAGGGGAGGCCTCCGGGGGAAGACACCCCTGGACCTGATAGCTTTAGAGAGACCTGAGGGAAGAGGTGCCCAGACAAAGGAGACGGCCAGTGCAAAGGTCAGATAATAAGAATGAATGTGGCGTATCCAGGGCCAGCAAGGAGAAAAGTTGTCTGAGACGAGATGGGGTCAGGAAGGCAGACGTGGCCAGACAATGCAGGTTCTGGCAGATTCTGTAAAGATTCGAGATTTAATTTAAATTCGGGAGGCTACCTTTGGAGCATTCAAAGAAGGGCCTGATGTGACCTGATTAAATTGTATAAAAATGGCTCTGGCTGCTGTGCAGAAAATGGATGGTAAAGGAGGCACGTACGGAGACCTCTCTTTTGGTAGCACAGATGGGAGATGATGGAGACCTGGCATAAATAGCAGAAATTGTGAGAAAAGGTCAGACAGGGCACAATGAGAAATGAGAAAAGGATTTCATGATCACTACAGATCTACTATCTCTGTAGAATCCAGATATATGAGGCCTCAAACTGGCCCTTCAGTGCCTAATTCTGCCTCCAAGGACACCTATGTTTAGTCATTCTAGATGGTAAAAGACAGTTACCATCAACTTCTTAACCATTTGGGGGCAAGTGTAGATTAAGACAGACCCAAAGTATTTACTGCCCTCTTTTCCTTATGGAGAAAGTTGGTGGGGCAATTTTCAAATTGGAAAGACAAGCAAAGGCTTGGATCACAAACACTAACTCTTATTTCAGATAGGTATGCAGTAATGCTTGCCAACAGATTTGCCAAGCAACTAACTCAATACAAATGGAAAGGAATGGAAACTTTGATGGGAAGAACCACAAGACCCAGAGATGAGAGATCAGATCCCACAAACTCAGCACTGTGTCTCCTACACTGGAGGATGTAAAGGGAGCGTAAGACCCTTTAAGGATGCATCCTTCAACTGAGGAAACAACGACCAATACGTAAAACGGTTAGACAGCCGGCTGGCTAAATGGAGTGTGTGTGTGTGTGTGTGTGTGTGTGTGTGTGTGTGTGTGTGTGTGGTGGTGGTAGTGGGTTCATGAGGTCTCCACTAGAGTGGGTTCCAGCCCCACCCCTGTGACTTAGGACAAGCCATCTAACTCTTCCGGGTCTGATTCCTCCTCTTGGAAACAGGGGCAATGCTTGTGAACACTCTAAGGAGGGAATTACATGGGATTTGAAAATGCTTTGTGAGTCGTAAAGTGTGGTATAAATAGTAAGAATTATTATTACTGATTCTGAATACAGAAGGAGAAAGGAAATGGCAGCATGTAGGCAAACGGGAGCTTTCTCTGAAAAACAGAAACATAATCAAGTGCCCTTGCTCAAACTCACCAATCACACCGCACTGCCTAAAGCCAGGGGTGGCCAACTGTACCCTACTCCTTAGGCCAAATCTGTTCCATTGCCTATCTCGTATATTTAAGTTTTATAGGAATACAGACACAGCCATTTGTTGACATATTGCCTACAACTGCTTTCTTGCCACAATGGCAGAGTTTGAATAGTTGCAGTAGAAAGCTTATGGCTGGTGAAACTAACAATATTTACTATCTGGCCTTTTATGGAAAAAAAAAACCCTGCTGACTCCTGGAGCAAAGGACAAAGTCCAAACCCCATCTGAGACATAAAGCGCCTCTGGAGCACCCTGATACAGCAGCATTTGAGTGCACGAAATGAGTCAAGTATCCTCCTCTGAGTCAGCCTCGTCTGTACCACCTCCCAGGGACCGATTCCATATAACACGGCATTACCAGGTCCCTTCTTAGTGCTATGATAGAGCTTAGGACTTATTCTTCTTTATAAGCCCCACAGTGTTTATCACAGTTTCAAGATCATAACAGATTCTCAATAAAGTTCAACCGAATTGAATGTGAGTCATAAACAGAGCCAGCATAATCTACTAAGGGACATAGTTTACGCATCACAGAAAACTACTGAAAATATATCATTGATAATATATCATTGAAAAGAAAAAGGAAGCAAGTTAATTTATTTGCTCTTAATTAGTTACACAAACATTTATTCCACATGTGCATGCTAAGTCGCTTCAGCCATGTCTGACTCTGTGCAACACTATAGACTGTAGCCCTCCGGGCTCCTCTGTCCAGGGGATTCTCCAAGCAAGGAAACTGAAGTGGGTTGCCATGCTCTCCTCCAGGAGATCTTCCCCACCCAGGGAGCAAACCCGTGGCTCTTATGTCTTCTGCACTGGCAGGTGGGTTCTTTGCCACTAGCACCACCTGTACTAACTACAAAATTGTCATCTGCCATAGAAGCTAAGGCAAATGAAAGCAATACAGGGTTACATTCATTCCTTTGACGAGAATTTACTTATCGCTTGTTCTCTGTCAAGCTGGAGGCAGGAGTTCAAGTGGACTGTGACCACTTTCCTTTGTAGTCTATTTGAGGAGACTGACTGTCATCAGATAATGACTGTACAGGGAGACATATGAAATATAAACTTGGTGCAGAGAGATGGACAGAATTCCTAGGAATGCCATCCTTGTGTATGCTCTCTTATAAATTCACCTAGTTTACTCTCCCACAAGAAAGTGCATGAGCCCACATTACTTATATGAAATCAGAGTCTCCAGTTGGTTTCTGTGTTAAAAGCTAACAGCTGATCATTTTATATGGATTATCTCAAGTAATCCTCACAACCACTCTATGTGGTGTCATGAAGGCCAATCACTTATTTCAGATTAACAGTCAGAAAGCAGAAGATTCTAGTCAAAATCAACCAGAATGAAACTTATGTACCTAAGCCTTCACTGTATAGCCTAGATACGTGCCAGAGAAGAGACCTGGGAGTCTATTTCAGACAAAGTCTAAAACTGAAGATCTACGGAGATACGACTAAGTGTCTCTGTACTTACTGACACCAATTTCATGAGGAACATCTGATATGGTTTGTGTCAATAAGTCAATAATCAAGAGAAGAGAGAATGAAGCATTGAAAAGATCTGCAATGACCCCCAGACACCTTAGGGAACAATTCTGGACTTTGGCCAGGATATCCAGTAAGCCCTAACTGCCAAGGCCCAGGCAACTCCCTATCAATTAAGGGCGAGCTAGGAGCCTGAGACCTGAGGGCTACGGAAGGCCTTTCCCTTTAGCCAGCGCTCCTCCTTGGGACACGTCTGTGCGGAGGTCATGGTGCGCATGGTGGGCAAAAGATGCTAAGTCGCTTAGTCATGTCCAACTCTGTGCAACCCCATGGACTGTAGCCTGCCAGGCCTCTCTGTCCATGAGACTTCCCAGGCAAGAATATTGGAGTGGTTGCCATTTCCTTCTCCAATGTAAATATGCAGTTTTTTAAAGGTGGAAATGTTTGTATTTGCTAAGCTTCCCAGGTCAAGTCTAGGACACAAGAGTTTTCACTCTTGTGAAAGCTTAATTGTTCACATTGTCACTTTCAGTTTTTCATTGTTTACCTGTACGAAATGTAGTATAAAACAAATAAGCACATAGAAAACGCCCAATCTTGAGTAAGTACCATAGTGAGAATGAGATACAATATCTCTCCCACTTTATTAGTAATGATGAAAAACATCATCAGAAATTGACCAAACAGTGACAAAGAGACTCTGGTGAAAAGGCTTTCTCATGCAGCCAATAGTAGGGCTGCCCATTGGTAGAACTTTCTGGAAAGAAAAGAGGTAATATCAATGAAATGTAAAATGCCTTTAATCTATGAACTCTTCTTTCACAAGATTCCAAGAAAATAATTAGACAAGTGCTCCAAAGTTCACAGAGAGAAAAATATTATTTATAGGATTATTAATAATATCAAATATTTAGAAACAACCCAAATATCCACAAAAGGATATTATTTGAATAGATCATGCTATAACTAGACAACAGAGGGCTATTAGCCTACTTAAATGACGGTGTGAATCTATGTGCCATAATGTGGAAATTTCTCCATGTTGTTTACTGAAAAAAAAAAATAGGCTCCCTATAAATCTGCATGTATACAGTGTGCCTGCTACGACTGCAAATGTCACATGGCAAAGTACCTAGAACACACTTCACCAAACCACTGGTGCATTGCGGCTCTTTCTGATAGTAAGATATTGGCTGATTTTTTTCCTTCCTTTTTTTTATCTACACTATTTGATTTTTTTGCAATGAACCTGTAATGCTTTAAAAATAGAAATCTGTTTTTAAAGATTAAAATAAAACATGTCAGGGATGTATACATTTCCTAGAGGGAAAAGCAGGGTAGTGGCTGACTTTCAGAAGGAAAATGTGAAAGGACTTTGAGGCCTGCCTGACAGCCTAACAGGATCAGCCCTTTCCTAGCGCTGGAGAAGGCAGGAAATCCCAGTGGTTAGGAGCTGGCGCTCCAGGGTCAGTCCTTGGGTTCACAGGGTAAACGACTTGGGACAAATTACTGAACCTTCTGTGCCTCAGTTTCCTCATTTACAAAAGGCATGACTGACAGTGCCTGCCTCTAAGACTGTCATGAAAATTATTAAGGACAAAAATAAATGGACCCCTATGACAATGCCTGGCACGTGGCCGAAGTTCAGTAGATATTAGCTCCTACGAAAACCAGCTTCAGGAAATCGTAGGCTAGGTGATCTGCGACCTGAGCTCTGTAATGAGGACTTTGCATGCACGGTCTCATTACCTCTCCCATCAGACCCACACAAATGCAGTGTCTATGCTCTATGTCATCTCTGTTTCACAGATGAAAACCACGAGGTTAGGAGAGAATAAATACTGTCCCAAATCCTTCAGCCAGGAAGGGACAAGGATTTGGGCCCAGAATGTGAGGAGTTAATTCTAGAACCTCATTACAGGTTGACAGTTTGTTAGCATTAGATGAACCCTTTCCTCTTTCAGGACCTGCCACCACCTGGACTAGCCTCACTAGGTTAGCTGGCCCTCTTAAGGTAGCTGGGATCTGGGAAAGCCAAAATTGTTATCGGCAACATCTGGTAATTTCCGGGAAGAGCAGAACACTGAGAATCAAGGCTTAAGCTGCACTCACAAAATGGGTGCCCCCAGCAGCAAGTGGAGAACATCTTGGGAGCAAAGCACCCGTGCTTAGAGAAGCCAGAGGTTTTGATTTTTATGATAAGGCTAAATGCCACAGACAGAATATTCCCTCGAAGACACCCAAGTACGGATGGACTATTCTATCACTCTCTTAGTCTTTTAAAATCCTTTGTTCAACACACAAAGCCTTCACACTTGCCTCATTTCACCTCATACTTGAAGTAAACAGATTCACTTGTCCTGTTAGTACCCTGCATCTCGAAGACCTGCACAGGTCTTCAAAATCTGTGCTCAAATCACTACCCTGAATACCAGGAAGATCCCAAGAGGACAAAATCATCACTATATGGGTAAGGACCCGGACTTTGGAATCACAGACTCCTGGGCTCATCTCTCAGCTCCTCCACTGGGTACTTAATATCTCTGAGCCTCAGTTTCGTATGATTCCTCACAGTGGATCATAAAACCTCATAGATTTGTTCTAAGGATTAATGAAATAATGCAGTATTGGGAAAGCGTCAGAGTTTACGAGCACAGACTCTGGTGCCAGACTATTTAAGTTCAGACTTTGGCTCTGTCACAAGCTGTGTGTCCTTGGGCCCCAGCATATTCAAATTGTAAAATGGGGATTATAAGGATATCCACCTCTGTAGGGTAGGGAATGAATGAGCTATGGCTTTAAAAGTGCTTAGAATAGCACCCGGTGCATTAGTGAGTACTTGATAAACAAGGGTTATAATGAAATGCAAGTAAAACCCACAGCACAGTAAAAATAAATGGTAACTGTTATTATTACAAGGTACACTTTCCATGGAGAATTTTATGCACATTTATCTCCTAGAAAGCAATTAAAAATGAAAAACCTAGGTGAAAATCTTGTTCTCTAGCAAGTGTTTCAGTCCTAGCAGAGAGAAGTCACTATCTGATTGCCTAGCAGAATTCCCTAGGATCCCCATCCCCATTCCCAGGCTCTTCTCAGCTGTATTCAGCCATCTTCTCTGAGTAAATACTCGTTAGGCACTCACAGTGAGCCTGAAGGAGGGCTAGAAACATCTAGTAGTTAAAAAAAAAAAAGGCTTCAGCTCCTGACACTCTGGAGCTTACAGGGTAGTGGGGGAGATGAAGATTAAATAAATACGGAGACAAAAATGATTATTTGGGGATAACAAAATTTGTGTTTTAAAGAATGTGATACAAAGATATTGAATCTAAGGGAGGTCCTGATATAATCTAGCACCAGAGGTATGTGTGAGGGAGGAATTGTTTGAAAGACATTTAAGCTGGGGTTTCGTGGAAGAATAGGAGTTGGCTGGGTGAGTGCCTGGGAATGAAAGGAGGGGATAATCCAGGCAGACAGGCATTTTGCTTCAAGGCCTGGCAGCCACAGGTGCCTGGCTCACTAAGGGAACAGACACAAAGGCAGCAAGTTGACTTACTCTAGACCACCCACTCGGAAGCCCTCAGCTGGGAGACTGGAGTTTGGAGAGAAACCCAGGCCCACAGGAACTGAGTTCTCAGCTGCATCTGTTGTCTCTTCCTTTTCAGACTCTCTTGCGTGCTGATAAAGACTGAAAGGTCCCTGACCCCAACTCCAAGTGAACAAGGTTTTGGGCTCAAATACCAGATGCTGCTAATGTGGCTCACTTTTCCCACGTGTGAACTTCAGCCAAGACGCCACAACAGGGACTCTGCCCTCTGAATGCCCTCTGGATGTCCACGTCACACCCTACTGGGTTCTGTGAGGCTATTTAGGAAGATAAGTTTCGCTCACTGAAGAGAAGGAAGGCAGCATGAAAGGAAACAATGGCCTCAAAGGAGGAACCTCTGATTGACATAAATGGGGATGTTCCATTAGGAGCATCATGTACCAGGAAAGAAGCCAAGCCCCAGGTCCTTTATTTCTCCACCTGTTTACATGTGATGGAAAGAAGATGTGTTTAAGGTTCCTGTAGTTTTACACTAGGAATTGATGCTCCTGGAAAGGAAGCCGTATGTTCCAGATGTAGCAGGTTTCTTTTGGAATTCACACATTGGGAGTTTGGCGCTCTCCTCTAAATGGGACTTTCGTTGTCTTTTTGCGGTCTTTTTCAAGACCGCAAGCTTCTTCCAGGATCAGAACTGCCAGCCAACCTCCTCTGATAAACAGCCCACCAGCTCTCATGGTAGATCAGAGGTTTAATAATTAGCCTAACTCCTTGTTTATCTAAGTGGTAATTACNTAAAAAAAAAAAAGGCTTCAGCTCCTGACACTCTGGAGCTTACAGGGTAGTGGGGGAGATGAAGATTAAATAAATACGGAGACAAAAATGATTATTTGGGGATAACAAAATTTGTGTTTTAAAGAATGTGATACAAAGATATTGAATCTAAGGG
The DNA here is from genome assembly GCA_006410735.1 of Raphicerus campestris. Classification (NCBI taxonomy): domain Eukaryota; kingdom Metazoa; phylum Chordata; class Mammalia; order Artiodactyla; family Bovidae; genus Raphicerus; species Raphicerus campestris. The sequence continues at coordinate 112,437 of SJYW01011514.1, read as the reverse complement.
AGGTCCTGATATAATCTAGCACCAGAGGTATGTGTGAGGGAGGAATTGTTTGAAAGACATTTAAGCTGGGGTTTCGTGGAAGAATAGGAGTTGGCTGGGTGAGTGCCTGGGAATGAAAGGAGGGGATAATCCAGGCAGACAGGCATTTTGCTTCAAGGCCTGGCAGCCACAGGTGCCTGGCTCACTAAGGGAACAGACACAAAGGCAGCAAGTTGACTTACTCTAGACCACCCACTCGGAAGCCCTCAGCTGGGAGACTGGAGTTTGGAGAGAAACCCAGGCCCACAGGAACTGAGTTCTCAGCTGCATCTGTTGTCTCTTCCTTTTCAGACTCTCTTGCGTGCTGATAAAGACTGAAAGGTCCCTGACCCCAACTCCAAGTGAACAAGGTTTTGGGCTCAAATACCAGATGCTGCTAATGTGGCTCACTTTTCCCACGTGTGAACTTCAGCCAAGACGCCACAACAGGGACTCTGCCCTCTGAATGCCCTCTGGATGTCCACGTCACACCCTACTGGGTTCTGTGAGGCTATTTAGGAAGATAAGTTTCGCTCACTGAAGAGAAGGAAGGCAGCATGAAAGGAAACAATGGCCTCAAAGGAGGAACCTCTGATTGACATAAATGGGGATGTTCCATTAGGAGCATCATGTACCAGGAAAGAAGCCAAGCCCCAGGTCCTTTATTTCTCCACCTGTTTACATGTGATGGAAAGAAGATGTGTTTAAGGTTCCTGTAGTTTTACACTAGGAATTGATGCTCCTGGAAAGGAAGCCGTATGTTCCAGATGTAGCAGGTTTCTTTTGGAATTCACACATTGGGAGTTTGGCGCTCTCCTCTAAATGGGACTTTCGTTGTCTTTTTGCGGTCTTTTTCAAGACCGCAAGCTTCTTCCAGGATCAGAACTGCCAGCCAACCTCCTCTGATAAACAGCCCACCAGCTCTCATGGTAGATCAGAGGTTTAATAATTAGCCTAACTCCTTGTTTATCTAAGTGGTAATTACCACTGAGATGGAATAATATTTTAACTGCAGGGGAAGCCTTATGGAGAGCCCTCTCCCCTCTAAGTAAAACTACTGGCTGGGAATGGCCAGAGCAGCCCATACTCAGAGGCAGATCTCTGTGTCTGAGATGCTGTCATTAGATGCTGCTCCAAAGACCTAAGGAAATGTGCCCAGGAAAAGTGTATGGTCCTAATCCTTTCAACTGAGGCTCAATGGCCCAGCAAAGTATGAAAGTGAGGCCTGTGCTTCTGAAACGTAACAGTCTAGAGTCTGTGGAGCTGGTGAAGCAACCTCACCACCGTAGGAGCAAATCTCAGCAGGTCCGATTCAAGGAGGATGGCACCAGTAAGACTCCGCCTGGTCTAGCTGAGGTGGATGTCCAGACGTCCGAGGACCCGGCTGTAATGGGCAAGACTCAGGCCTCCAGGCACCATCACCTCCCCACGTACTCACTCTCCTTTCCCAGGTCGCAGAAGGCAGGGGGCTTTCGGAACATTGCAATCCAAACGTCCCCCAGTCTCAGGAAGCATTTCCCAGTTTTCAAAAGGAAGAGACTCACAGCTAGCAAGTCCCTGGTGGAAATGCCGACAGCATCCCAAAGTGCCATCCAGGTGAACGGCAATCTCTCTGAGCAGGACATTGTGTCCTCTGAACTTGCCTACTTACGGCTGGCTCAGCATCTTGAGGATGGGCCTCGAAGGGTCAAGGTGTCCTACCCGTTTCTCCCTAGAATGTCCAAGGTGCAAAGCAATGGGCCTGTGAGCCTATGCTTTGAAGCTGGGACATGGAGAGCCTTGGAGAAAGTAACAGCTGCCATTCAGGTCCCAGATGATATTTACCACAGTCCTACCTGGGCAGGAAGGGAGTCTGCTTTGAGCCCAGACCGGTCTGCTGAGATTAGCAACTCCATACCCGCTTTGGTTGACAGGTGTCCAGGTGATGGAAGAAGAGAGTTGCCACCAGATTCAGAAAGAATCCCCTCCTACTTAAATGCCCCCAGTAGAGCCAATCACACGCCTGGCACAGGGAACCCGCAACCCGAATTGCTTTTGCCCAAAGATAACTCCGATGACAAAGATCTTGGCCCTCTGTCATCTAGGTCAAAGGAAAGATGTGCTCCCTTACATCCACGGACTCACAGCTCCCCTCCACCTGGCTCCCAGAGTCAGCCAGCCCAACCAGGGGGGGCTTCAAACTGTTCTTCATTGAGTAACAATTACCAGGATCTGCAGTCACTCCAAACTAACAGTGAGTCAGGATCTGCCCCTGTGCGCCAGGAGCAGACGGCAAAGAACACCATCAAGTCAGACATCCCAGAGCTGCAGAACTGTCCAGGAAGTGGCCACCTCCCCTCCTCTCTCCCCAACAGGGAGACCAAGCAGCAGAGAGTGACTGGCGGGATTAACCCAATTCACCTGGCACAGGGTGAGCTCTGCGACCTCCAGGACAGGCTACAATCTGTGGAGGAGTCTCTGCACTCAAACCAAGAGAAAATTAAAGTCCTTTTGAATGTAATTCAAGACTTGGAGAAAGCTCGAGCTCTCACAGAAGGGTAAGGTGGATTTGGGGGAGAGGGGGCAGGGTAAAGTCATTTGGGAGGATAGGGGCAGAGAGAGACCCTTGCTTTCCATTAGTAAAATGTCTCTAAAATGTTTGAAATTCTATCGTTTTCCCAAATTATAAGCAATGGTCTCCCTTTGTTTGGACCGGGTTTCACTGGGTTGTAGGCTTCGGTGGACTTCCAGGATGATTGGTTTTTATTTCCAAATGACAACAGATTGGAGAAAAGGGACAATGAAGCATCAGGGTCAAAAGTTACTTTTTATTAAGATGTGGGTCCAGTCAATAAATGAGAGGGGAGAATGATAGTATGCAGGTTCTGCCCTAACCTGTAGGGGGTTACTACATTTGGACAGTATTTTAGCTATTTGTGTGTTTGTCACAGAGGACTTGAGGTGGCCACTGAGCTTACTGTTGACCTTCCCCTCCACTGACCACTTTGAAGGCTTGAGCAGCTAAGTAGGGACTGAAATGAGATCATAATTCCACAAAGAGAAAGAAGCTTCAAAATGCTTTCCTGGGTGACTCAGCATCCGTCTGAGGACAGGAAGGCAGTTATTTGTTTAGGTGTGGGATGCTCGTTCCTTGAAACAGTGCTCCCTAAAGACTGAGAAAAAGGAATGGTGAAAGCTGATCAACAAAAGGGTAGGACAAAGAAGAATTAATTAACTGGCACTTGCTGCTATGAATCAGAGTCAACATTGCCTTACAAGAGAGAAGCACTGTGATGAGACAGGGAGAAATGCACTGACCTAAAGGGATCGGGAGTTTTAATCATCTTCCTCTACTCATTTGCAAAGTCCCTCAGTTTCCCCATTTATCAGGTAAGGGTAAGAATAACTGACCCATCTCAGAGGATTACTGTCAGCATGAAGAAAATTCAGATCTCAAAGTGTTTAAACATCTATAAAGCATTCTAGCTAGAAACTTGAGGTCCTATTAATATGGATTTCTTGTTTCTTTGTTTGCGATGATCATGAACCTTCAGACTTTGGAAATCATGAGAAGGACAATGCTGTGCTGCAGGAAATGAGTCTGTAGAATGCGTGCATCCCAGAGGGCGTTTGCCCATAGATTTATCTAGCAAATGCTCTATTTTGCAGGCGCAACTTTTATCGAACTGGCCAAGATCTCAACAATTGCAGCACCTGCCAGAACACGGCATGCATCATATACAGGTACCTGGCCACAACTGAGACCTGCTCTGTAGACCACAGAAGTTGCGGGGTCCACGGAACACTCTTGAAATCTCTCTTAGATGCAGAAAGTCAAGAGAGGGGCAAACACAGAAGGCCTTTGGATACATAAGACAAAAAAAGAAAACAAGGTTGTTTGACTACGAAATGTTAACATCTGGTTTCAAAGGGGGCATTGTTTTGTTTCCTCACAATAAGGTGTAAGAGCAAATCCTTTTGAGAGCCTCCCCCTCCCCCTTCCTGAATCCTAAGCACAGGCACCTCGCTAAGCTCTGCAGGTCCCTCTGTGTCTCATGTCACAGCACACCTCTTAAGGCAGGTGTTCATGTCCTCAGGGAAGGCTAGTCATCTGGCCCCACTCACATATGGCATTTTCAGAGAGCTGAAGGGGGTCTCAAATCAAATATTCAGTGACTCAGGGCTCAGGTCCGTATTTTTCTGATACCAAGCCCTATTTATGATCCTGATTGTTGTACCGCACATCCTACCCCTCCACAGTAACTACCACATGCCAAGCAATTACAGCATGTCAAGAACTGTGATAAGCACTGTATATTCAATTCTAAGTACATTGCTTATTTCCAGCAAGAGGTAAGGTTGCTGCATTAGAGTGAACTTTTAGAAGAAATAGAAGGGAAATGTCATACAGTGGTAGGAACCCTAAACTAGGAGTCAGAATCCCCAAAACTACATCTGCTAACATGTGTGGTTCAGTTTCCTCATCTGCAGAGTCCAAACAGTTATTCCTCTTGAGAGCTGCCATAAGGAATAAAGGAGAAAATACACATGAATGCCTTTTATAACAGTAAAGTGAAAGTGAAGTTGCTCGGTCGTGTCCGACTCTTTGCGACCCCATGGACTGTAGCCTACCAGGCTCCTCCGTCCATGGGATGGTCCAGGCAGGAATACCGGAGTGGGGTGCCATTTCCTTCTCCAGGTTATAACAGTAAACTTCTGTACAAATCTAGGCACTTATCCCTGTTATTACTGGATTGATCAATGCCCATTTAGCTGGTGGTCTACTTTCAATGGCACAGTGGAAAAGTGGTCAAAAGCAGTCATTTCAGGTGATGGCTTCTAATTCTGTTTGACAAAAGGATATAGCATGATTTTCTCTATTACTTTTCTCTCTTGATAAGAAAGGCACCTAGGGTCTGAGCAAACTGAAGCCTGACTGGTTTGCCTGTGTTTGTTTATTTATTTTTAATGTCTCACTCTCTCCAGTAGAATCCTGAGATTTCACCTTAGCAAGGATGGGCACCAGGAAGTCAGGGGCTCCTACCTCAGGTGAGGTCCTGGACATTTTCTCACTGAACTGTCAATTCTTTAAACCTAAAAGTCACAGGACCACAAAGTGTTTTCATCAAATACCAGGAGCTCAGGATTGTTCACAAAAATATGCCCTTTACCTTAGTGTGAAATGTTTCCTCTTAAAAGGGAGCTCTGGAAAAGGCTTGGGCATTAGAAAGAATAATTAAGGAGTCTCATCAATTGCTTACCTTTGTTCCTTCTTTTTTCTTAATATCCCCTATTTTAAGCAAATTTCCTATCACCAGGAGGGCAAAACTCATTAAATGTCTAGATTCAGGGAGGACAAAATCTTTTCCTCCTAAACAAAAAATATATACAGATATTTTAAAAAATAATTTTTAATATAAATTTATTTTAATTGGAGGTTAATTACTTTATAATATTGTATTGGTTTTGCCACACATCAACATGAATCTGCCACAGGTATACACACGTTCCCCATCCTGAACCCCTCTCCCTCCTCCCTCCCTGTACCATCCCTCTGGGTCATCTCAGTGCACCAGCCCCAAGCANGGAGCTCTGACTGCTCTGGGACCCATGGGAAGGGGGCGGGAACTGGCTCTATGACTCAAGCTGGTTCTAGGCTGTTTAGTAGTTCCCAAACACTCTCCTCACCTTCCTTAGCACTACTCCTAGGACAAGTTACTGAGAGGGTTTCTGAATGCCTCCTGTGGTACTCAAAATTAAATAGCATGGAATTACTTAGTGAGAAGGTTGTTCTCTTTTCAAATTGATTTCAATTCTTCTGATTTACCTAGAGGGAAAAATCTGAGTTTGGTGCTAGAATGTCTTCAAAACCTTTCTAACGCTTACTTATCACAGTTCTTTGCTAACAGTGAGCATGTTTCAAGTTCGTAGCCCTCGGCAAGCAACAGTTCCCAACCAAAATGTAATCATTTCTAATTCTTTATGGAAGCTTTTAACTTTCAAAACTAATCCTCCTATATATTCACTGTTATGCAGGTCTCCATTTTCAAAAGATATATTGCCTGCTTTGTATACATGTTTTTTAGCATAAAAAGTGAATTGATTTAAAGAGAAAAAATTAAGTACAAAATTGTGCAAGTGGTATGGGGAGTTTCACCAAAACCTTGCAGGTGATAAACAGTGATTACAATTGGGAAAACAGTGCCCTAAGGAATCCTCTTCCTTTCCTCTCTCTTCTCAAGGTCATGAGCTCTGTCCAAACCACATCCCTCCTCCTTCTCTCAGCCCAGTTTTTTCTCCTCCAGCCATATCTCCCTGCACTTCATCTTCACAGTCACTCAAAAAATAACCACAGAGCCTCTTTGGAGGTCTCTGACTATACTGATCATGCATTTACTTTATGGATGTAGCTCCCAGGAAAATATCTACCTGGTTTAAGTTAAAATGCCTCAAATGTTTTAAGAGAAAAGAATTGGAAGTTTTGCTCAGAAAGAAAAAATTTCTCCTATCATCCAGGTGTGTTTCTTAGGAAATGGAAATAAAGAGCAGGCAGCAAACGAAACCATTTTGAATGGACAAAGGGAGAGACTGGCCACCTAAGATGTGAAAGGTGCTGGAGGGGAGAAGAGGACAGAAGGGCTCTTGTTTGTTCAGGGGTCTTCCTGGACAGGCTGTCTGCTCTTCTCATCCTCAGCCTCTGTTTATGGCTTCAGCGGCACTCATGGAGTTTAGCATCAGTGACATCACCTTCCTCTAGCTTCTCTTTTATGAGTGCTCTCTCTTTATATAAATATAGGTATACATACATACATATATGTAGACACTACCTACAAATCTTTCCATCTTGATATCTCAAATGTACCTCAAATTACCAAGTTCACCATATACATTCCACTCCTTCCCAAGAAGGAGCCCCTTGGCAAGCACATTCCTCTGCTATACCATTTCTCTTACACATTGCAACACAGTGCTTATGAGTTTCTTTCCTTCAGCAGAAGACCAGTATCTCAGTCATGGCCAGTGTCTAATACACAGTTAGTGATCAGTAGAACCCTCAAAGAAAGGAATAACTATACTGACTGGGGTGGGGTGGAGGATGAAAAGCAGTGGCAGGCTTGAGACAGCTATTTAGATGGTCCTAAAGTCAAGTGGGCTTCCCAGGTGGCACTAGTGGTAAAGAATCTGCCTGCCAATGCAGGAGATGTGAGAGACTCAGGTTCAATCCCTAGGTCAGGAAGATCCCCTGCAGGGAGGGCGTGGCAACCCACTCCAGTATTCTTGCCTGAAGAATTCCATGGACAGAGGAGCTTGGAGGGCCACTGTCCATGGGGTCACAAAGAGTTGGACACGACTGAGTGAGCAAACAGCAACCAAAGTCAAATCAGTGTGACAACTTTTGTGTGTCCTTACCCTTGGGTGGGGAAACAGAAGGTCTTAATTAATCAAATAATTTTATTAGGGAAGGAAGGCTTCTGTGCAGCAGGTCTTCACTAGATCTCTTGGAACTGAATCAGACAATTACTGAATGTAGTACCTGGATTTCCAATTTTCAAATACCTGGAACAGTACAAGATGGAACCTAATCAAGTCTTCCTGTGATGACTCAAAGAACTTGTTGCAGTTCACAAGACACTGAGATCCTTGTTGATCACGGACTTCCAACACTCTTGCCCAGTACTTCTGTACCGACTATGGTAGGAAAGCGAAGTCTGATTTGTGGAAAACTGAACACTCCATCCAGGCCATCCCGTTTCCCTTCTACAGTGTCTGAACCGCACCAGTAATCTTTTCGGAAGAGGGAACTAAGGCACTAGGCCTGCAAGTTCTCTTAGTAAAACATCAAAACCCAGTGGAGTAGACGGAATGATGTCCACACGAGATGTCCACACTCTAACTCCCGGAGCCTATGAATACATCCCCTCACCTGGTAAAAGGGACAGTGCGGGTGTGATTAAGGATCTTAGAGGACAGGATGAGTAGCCTGGAGGGTCCAGGTGAGCCTGCTGTAACCATATGGACCCTCACAAGGGAGAGATGAGGGCAGGAGAGGGAGAGTCAGGGAAGGAGATGAGACAGCAGCAGCAGAGGCAGGAGCGACACGGCCACAAGTTAAAGAAGGTGGGCAGCCTCCACAGGCTGGGAAAGGCAAGGGACGCCTCTCTCCTGGAAATGCCAGAGGACCACAGTTCTGGTGACACCTTCATTTACAGTTCTGGAGGACTTCTGACCTCTGGCTCTCTAAGAGCAAAATTCGTGAATACTTTGGCCACCTCATGTGAAGAGTTGACTCATTGGATAAGACCCTGCTGCTGGGAGGGATTGGGGGCAGGAGGAGAAGGAGTCGACAGAGGATGAGATGGCTGGACGGCTTCACCGAGTCGACGCACATGAGTCTGAGTGAACTCTGGGAGTTGGTGATGGACAGGGAGGCCTGGCGTGCTGCAATTCAGGGGGTCGCAAAGAGTCGGACACGCCTGAGCAACTGAACTGAACTGAACCCCACTAAACTTGTGGTAACTCATTTCAGCAGCAGTAGGAAACTAATGCACCTGGATTAAATCCTCCTAATTCATAAACTACTCACATCTAATTGGAGGTTGGTTTATTTGACTTTGATGATTTTTACAACTCTGACAGCTAAGGGAAGACGAGGATCTGTTGGGATGAAAATTAGGGAAAAGAAATGAGAGCTGCCATTTACTGGGGCTTGCCAGTGGCACTAGTGGTAAAGAATCTGCCTACCAAAGCAGAAGACATAAGAGATGTGGATTTGATCCCTGGGTCAGGAAGATTTCCCGGAGGAGGGCATGGCAACCCACTCCAGTATTCTTGCCTAGAGAATCCCAAGGGCAGAGGAGCCTGGTAAACTCTATGGGCTACAGTCCATAGAGTTGCAAAACGTCAGACACGACTGAAGTGACTTAGCAAGCACACATGCACCAATTACTGGTCATCGTAAATGCTTTTGTTTTCATATCTGATCCCAACCACCAGATGAGATAAATAAAAATACTCCCATTTTACAGGTGAGGTAACTGAGGTTCAGGGACTTGCACATTATTCATGTTAGACAATGGAGACTGAGAGTGAGAGAGGCACTTGAATAATTATTCTGAAACTAATAAATGGCAATATCAAGATTGGAACTTAGTCCTCTCTGCCTGTTGGTCAGATTCCATGGCATGCTGCCTTCAGAGGCCAGGCCTGCTTGAGGGTTATCAGAGCTCAGTGGAATGTTGTATGGCTGAGTTCTCCTCGGCCAAGGGCATAGTTAGGGTTTGTGTTTATGATACAAGACATAAATGGTGTTCTCAAAGAGGATAGCAGGCCATCTGCAGCAGTCTCAAGTATCTGTGAATACTTGTTGCTGGCCTTCAAGCCCCAATCCAGCTGGCTCAGAGAGGTGGGGAGGAGGATGGGGATCTGTAGGTACAGCCAGCCTCCCGGGAAAGTCTGATACCGAAGAAGTTCGAGAAACATTCAACTAGGTAAAGTCAGAGTCTTGAAAGGAGGTGGTGGCAGTCTGTGACAAAAAAAGCTCTTGCTGATAAACTAGTCCAGAAACGAGCTTTTGTTTTAAATGCATCACTGGAGAGATGCTTTACCTTTCTGCTTGGCTTCAGTTCCAAGGTTAGTGGTCATGGACAGACCTAACTGAAGGGCGCAGGTGAGGGTGGGGGAAAAGGGAAAGGGAAAGGAGAGGGGCTTGTTCACCGAGTAAGCGTGTCTTATGATGCCTCCTATTTGCAGTGAGAAGAGAAAACAAGCTTCTGCCGGTCCACGTCAGGGCCAGGCTCTCATTGTGCATTATTTAGGGGGTTCATTTGTAGTCTCTCCTTCCTCCCACACCTCCTAGCTCCTCACACCTCATCTGAGAGCAGGGACAGAATGGTAATGCCTGATTACTTTCCTCCTCCAATTAAGGTGCAGACCAATTAGAGCCCAATTCTGCTCCCAGGCCAGGAGCCCAGATGCTAGGAACTGCCCTCTGGGGTGTCCTGGAGGAGCAATTACAAATGCCTGCCAGGGTGGGTGTGCAGAGTGCCATCCTGTGCCACCCACCCCACTTCAGGGAGGGGTAGTCATGCAAGCTCCTGACCCAGGGCATGTGCATGAAGCAAACTCTCCTTTCCTCAAACTCTACAGACCATAGGCTGCCTTTTTTTTAATCATTACTGATTCCTCCACTGCTATGATCCTCCAAGCTAGGCAGAAGAAGTTAGGGAGATACAAAAGGAGATCTGCCGCCAGCACCTCCCTTTGTCCCTGGCGACCAGCATCCCGGTTCTTGCGCCCCCTCACTGCTTTGACATTCAGAACTTATCATAAGGAGTCTCTCCGGAACACATTAGCATTGTGTTCCTGAGAGCAAAGCCATACAGCTGTGTGCCGTGTAGGAGAAAAGCCAGCCAAACCTTCATCCAACTAAGGAAAGAGGTTCCGGAGGGCTACATGAGTCACTTGGGGTTGTGCGGTCAGAGGTGCCGAGAACCTTCTTGAGTTTCCTTCGATGGTTAAGTAGTTTGGCCACTGGGCCTTGGCCTTGCCTGCCACTTAAAGCTATCACCTAACGAGAGAAAATGGCATTTCACTAGAAATGCAGTATGCCTAGGTCTGTGATTTTATTTAAGATGCTCTCCCAGCATGGAGCCAGGGGAACTGTGAGAGCCTTGTCTTCCAGCCACAGTCCTCTGTCTGGCCAGCAGTGAAGTCTGCAGTGAAAAGTAGTTACAAAGCACACAGCATAGTAATGTGTGTTCCTTCTAGGAATCAAGATGCCTTTGCTGCTGTCGTGTCATTGCAGTATGGACTGATCAGTGTTCAGTTCAAACGCAGGACATGAATGCTAATGGCAATACTTTACAGCACCCTTCACACAACTGCCACCAAACACAGCTCAAGCTGTCTCTTTTGAAAACAGGCATAAAGTTTGAGGGATGTTGTGAAAACTTCTCTGAGCCTTGACAGCTTGGTCTCCCAGACATTTGCCATTAGCTCCCATTTCTCTCGGTATGTTTTACCCCTTTCTTCTTTTCCCTTGAATAGAAGGGGAAAGAAGAGGATTTATAGCATCAGCAATTTGTCTGCAATAAAAATGAAACCTATTTCAATGCATTAATAGCTAAACAGGCTAAAACATGCCATAAATATAACATCAAGCATGCTGAGAATTTCACAGGAATAACAAATGGATGGCTGCTGGCGTGCAGGCCACAGTTGACCACAGAATGACCCAATCTTTATTTCTCTGTCAAGTTAATGCTACAATCATTACTATTTGTTGATTCAGGCACTGTGCCAGGCATTTTACTAAACAGTGTACATGTATCATCACTTTTCAGACTCCCAAGAACCCTTAAATATGGGTCTGGCTATTATTCCCATTTTATGGATGAGGAAATGGAGACTTGGGCAGGCCATGTGATTTGTCCAGGATCCACCAGAGCTAGGGCTTAAACCAGTCCCTTTTTCAGAAGGCATTCCTATCCCATCCCCTCTTACCTTCTGACCTTGCACCATCAGTGAATATTTGTATTACAGTTCTCTGAGATGGCCTTATCTTTCTGAGGACTTAACGTGAAGACATTCTCGACACAGAGCCCCACACACAGAGTGTAGACCGTGCCCACGGATGGTGGTCAGCAGGGAGACTGCCGCAGTGTGGCCCTGCTTATTTATGTATCAAGAAGAGAACCTGCAATTCTCTGGGGACTTGTCAGCACAGATACCAAGGAGAAGGGGCGTGCTTGCTGGCTTGAAATGGCTGTGATCTGTGAAGCTTAAAATTGTATCCTATAAATAATGAGCACACTGGTCATTAGGAGGAAGTTTTAGAAACAATATTCCTTCCAGGCTGGGGAAATTAAAAAAAAAAAAAAAAAAAGCTAACTAAAGTTTCTACTTTCCCGAACTGTGATTCATCCACAGAGACACTTTTCAAAGTGGTGTGATTTATCCAAGTGGACAGGAACCCAACCACCCTTGCTGAACCCACTGATTCTTACAGCTAATTCTTTTAAAAAGAAAGTTGCAGGAGGTCAATAAATCTGTGGTGCACCTGGGTTCTGTGGTGAGAGGGGCCACAGAAAAACTCCAACAGAGATGAAGAGGTAGAGAGAGACTTGCAAGTGGTTTTGTCTTCAGGGAGATGCCACGGCCATTAGTTTCTCGACCAACTTGCTTAGAGTGTCTGGATTTATGGTTCGTCCCGGTGCTGCTAAGTCACTTCAGTTGTGTCTGACTCTGTGTGACCCCATAGATGGCAGCCCACCATGCTCCGCCGTCCCTGGGATTCTCGGGGCAAGAACACTGGAGTGGGTTGCCATTTCCTTCTCCATGTCTCTTGACAGAAGAGCAAGACCCACCTGCTGAGAAGGATGAGCAAAGGGCCCCTGCAGAACTCAGCAGGCTACAATCAGACCCAGCACTGCAGAGCCCAGATACTGCCTGTAAAGTACGCAGCCTCCTATGGGGTGTCTGTCTTCTCCGAGTACACAGCCTCCCTGTCAGGACATCCTTTCAATCGGGAAATACTATGGCAGGGTGGGCTGGTCACCTGGGTCATGAAGGGTCCTCCAATGGCCCAGCCCACACTGAGCCTTGTTCCACAGGGAGATGTGAGGTCATTTAGGTGCCCTGGGCCGGGGTCGCCATCCCATCCCACACTCATCTGGTAACCAGGATCTCATACATACTGAATACCACTGTTCTGTCGGCACTGTGTATCTTAGTGTACAAGCTTTGGAGCCAGCCAGTCTAGGCTCAGATCCTTGCTCTGCCACTTACTAGTATGTGCCATTGGCAGAATATTTAACCTCCTCTTGCCTCAGATTCCTCATTTGTAACATGAAGATAATGTTTATCTCATGGGTCTGTGAGAATCACATGAGGCATGAGAATTACTAAATTTGTAGTATGATGTATGGAATAGAGTTCATTCCATAAAAGATAGTCCTCCTTCTTCTCTTTTTTTTCCAACCTCTTCTTCATTTAAATTGCCATGTGTCCTCACCTAACATGACCTAACACGACCCAGTTGCTCAGCTGTGTCCGACTCCTTGCGACCCCATGGACTGTACACACCAGGCTTCCCTGTCTATCACCAACTCCCGCAACCTACTCAAACCCATGTCCATTGAGTTGGTAATGCCATCAACCACCTCATCCTCTGTTGTCCCCTTCTCCTCCTGCCTTCAATCTTTCCCAGCATCAGGGTCTTTTCTAATTAGTCAGTTCTTTGCATCAGGTGGCCAAAGTATTGGAGTTTCAGCTTCAGCATCAGTCCTTCCAATAGATATTCAGGATTGATTTCCTTTAGGATGGACTGGTTGGATCTCCTTGCAGTCCAAGGGACTCTTGAGAGTCTTCTCCAACACCACAGTTCAAAAGCATCAATTCTTTAGCACTCAGCTTTCATTATAGTACAACTCTCACATCCATACGTGACTACTGGAAAAACCAGAGCCTTTGTTGGTAAAGTAATGTCTCTGCTTTTTAATATGCTGTGTAGGTTGGTCATAGCTTTTCTTCCAAGGAGCAAGTGTCTTTTAATTTCATGGCTGCAGTTACCATCTGCAGTGCTTTTGGAGCCCCCCAAAATAAAGCCTCTCACTGTTTCCATTGTTTCCCCATTTGTTTGCCATGAAGTGATGGGACCAGATGCCATGATCTTTGTTTTTTGAACGCTGAGTTTTAAGCCAGCTTTTTCACTCTCCTCTTTCACTTTCATCAAGAGGCTCTTTAGTTCCCCTTCACTTTCTGCCATAAGGATGGTATGATCTGCATATCTGATGTTATTGAGATTTCTCCTGGCAATCTTAATTCTAGCTTGTGCTTCATCCAGCATTTCACATGCTGTACTCTGCATATAAGCTAAATAAGCAAGGTGACAATATACAGCCTTGACATACTCCTTTCCCAATTTGGAACCATTCTGTTGTTTTATGTCTGGTTCTAACTGTTGCTTCTTGACCTGCATACAGATTTCTCAGGAAATTCCAAACCACAGTAAGGTGGTTTGGAATTCCCATCTCTTAAAGAATTTTCCACAGTTTGTTGTAATCTACAGAGTCAAAGGTTTGGCATAATAAAGGAGAAGTAGATGCTTTTTCTATAATTCTCTTGCTTTTTCTATGATCCAAGAGATGTTGGCAACTTGATCTCTGGTTCCTCTGCCTTTTCTAAAACCAGCTTGAACATCTGGAAGTTCACAATTCACATACTGTTGAAGCCTGGCTTGGAAAATTTTGAGCATTATTTTACTAGTGTGGGAGATGAGTGCAATTGTGTGGTAGTTTGAACATTCTTTGTCATTGCCCTTCTTTGGAATTGGAATGAAAACTGACCTTTTTCAGTCCTGTGGGCACTGCTGAGTTTTCCAAATTTGCTGGCATACTGAATGTAGTAGCACTTTCACAGCATCATCTTTTAGGATTTGAAATAAGTGAAAGTGAAGTTGCTCAGTCGTGTCCGACTCTTTGCAACCCCATGGACACCAGGCTCCTCCGTCCATGGGATTTTCTAGGCAAGAGTACTGAATGGGTTGCCTTTTCCTTCTCCTCTATACCTCAACTGGAATTCCATTGCCTCCACTAGCTTTGTTCACAGTGATGCTTCCTAAGGCCCATGTGACCTTGCATTCCAGGATATCTGGCTCTAGGTGAGTGATCACACCATCATGATTATCTGGGTCATGAAGATCTTTTTTGTACACTTCTTCTGTGTATTCTTGCCACCTCTTCTTAATATCTTCTGCTTCTGTTAGGTCCATACCATTTCTGTCCTTTATTGAGCCCATCTTTGCATGAAATGTTCCCTTGGTATCTCTAATTTTCTTGACGAGATTTCTAGTCTTTCCTATTCTGTTCTTTTCCTCTATTTCTTTGCACTGGTCACTGAGGGAGGCTCTCTTATCTCTCCTTGCTATTCTCTGGAACCCTGCATTCAGATGCTTATATCTTTCCTTTTCTCCTTTGCCTTTAGCTTGTCTTCCTTTCTCTCCCCAGACAACCATTTTGCCTTTTTGCATTTCTTTTTCTTGGAGATGGTCTTGATCACTGCCTCCTGGACAATGTCACAAACCTCCATCCATGGTTCTTCAGGCACTCTGTCTATCAGGTCTGGTCCCTTGAATCTATTTGTCACTTCCACTGTATAATCATAAGGGATTTGATTTAGGTCATACCTGAATGGTCTAGTGGTTTTCCCTACTTTTTTCAATTTAAGTCTGAATTTGGCAATAAGGAGTTCACGATCTGAGCCATAGTCTGTTGCCGGTCTTGTTTTTGCTAACTGTATAGAACTTCTCCATCTTTGGCTGCAAAGAATGTAATCAATGTGATTTCAGTATTGACTATCTAGTGATGTCCATGTGTAGAGTCTTCTCTTGTGTTGTTGGAAGAGGGTGTTTTCTCTGACCAGTGCATTCTCTGGGCAAAACTCTGTTAGCCTTTGCCCTGCTTCATTTTGTACTCCAAAGGCAAATTTGCCTTTACTCCAGGTATCTCTTGACTTCCTACTTTTGCATTCCAGTCTCTTATGATGAAAAGGACATCTTTTGGGGTGTTAGTTCTAGAAAGTCTTGTAGGTCTTCATAGAACTGTTCAACTTTAGCTTCTTCAGCATTACTGGTTGGGGCATAGACTTGGATTACTGTGATACTGAATGGTTTGCCTTGGAAATGAGCAGAGATCATTCTATCATTTTTGAGATTTACCCAAGTACTGAATTTTGGACTTTTTTGTTGACTCTGATGGCTACTCCATTTCTTCTAAGGGATTCTTGCCAACAGTAGTAGATATAATGGTCATCTGAGTTAAATTTGCCCAGTCTAGTCCATTGTAGTTTACCGATTATTAAAATATCAATGTTCACTCTTGCCATCTCCTGTTTGACTTCCAATTTACCTTCATTCATGGACCTAACATTCCAGGTTCCTATGCAATACTGCTCTTTACAGCACTGGACGTTTCTTCTATCACCAGTCACCTCCACAACTGGATGCTGTTTTCGCTTTGGCTCTGTCTCATCATTTCTTTCTGGAGTTATTTCTCCACTGATCTCCAGTAGCATATTGAACACCTGGGGAGCTCATGTTTCAGTGTCTTATCTTTTTGTCTTTTCATACTGTTTATGGAGTTTTCAAGGCAAGAATTCTGAAGTGGTTTGCCATTCCCTTCTCTAGTGGACCACGTTTTGTCAGAACTCTCCACCATGACCCATCTGTGTTGGGTGGCCCTACAAGGCATAGCTCATAGTTTCATTAAGTTAGACAAGGCTGTGATCAGTTTGATTAGCTTTCTGTGATTGGGGTTTTCTAATTATACTCTCTAGTTACATAATTTTCTTCTTAGAGTAGACCCTGGTAACAGCTAGGCCACGGGCTAAAACACCTGATCCCTTTTTAGGAGAGAGGACTAGGGGTCAGGAAAGAAAGCTGAGATTCTGATCGTAATTCATGGTGTGACTCCCTTCACCAACTCACACAGGGAAAACAACATTCCTAGATTCCTGAGCTGTCATGAAGATAAAATGAAAATGCAAACCTGGTGTGTTTGCAGTTTGAAAGTGCTATATAAAATTAAGAGCTTTCTATTGTTTATTTCTATCCAAACTTTTTTCTTCTTGTGTCTCACCCAACTTCCTTTGGCCAGCCAAGATGCTATATCCAGAATCTGACTCTTGTTTGCTTTATGCATTTACACATTTATCTACACTTTACTTCTCACTAGTTCTTCTTCCAGACAAGCCATGACTTAGGCCTCTTGCTACTTCCAATTACCTAGAAAAACATTTTCCAGCTTTCCACCTAGCATAATGGCTGAAGCATTGATCTGTCAGCTAGATTAGTGAGATGCCCTCAAGAGGGAAAATGTCAAGCTTGCTTGCATTCTTGGTTTACACACATCTCACTTTCTAAATGCAGAGTGGCACCATGCACAGACCTCTTGTCTGGGAATGGCTCTAAGACTTCCCAGACAGTGAACTGGGCAGCCCTAAACAGGAGTCAGGCATTCCATGGATCTTAAGAGAACTAACCTTACAGACTTTGAAAGCTCCAAACTATCTCAATGGTTCTGGGCCTGAATCCTGTACTGTAACAATTTCTTGACCACTATCTGCTACCCATGCCTCGAACCCCCCCACCCCCTACCACCACTGTGAGTCAGAGTTCTCTGCAAATTAAGCACCCAGAACTTCCTGTGGATGGAGAAGATATAAGGGTGGGAAGGTAGGGAGAGAAGGGGTGGATGGTTGGAAAAGTCATTGGTGTTCTATCTTGATATCAAACCCAAGGCAGGCAGTCATTCCCTAGAATCTGCAAANTCTAAGGCCCACTTGACTTCACATTCCAGGATGTCTGGCTCTAGGTGAGTGATCACACCATCGTGATCATCTGGGTCATGAAGATCTTTTTTGTACACTTCTTCTGTGTATTCTTGCCACCTCTTCTTAATATCTTCTGCTTCTGTTAGGTCCATACCATTTCTGTCCTTTATTGAGCCCATCTTTGCATGAAATGTTCCCTTGGTATCTCTAATTTTCTTGACGAGATTTCTAGTCTTTCCTATTCTGTTCTTTTCCTCTATTTCTTTGCACTGGTCACTGAGGGAGGCTCTCTTATCTCTCCTTGCTATTCTCTGGAACCCTGCATTCAGATGCTTATATCTTTCCTTTTCTCCTTTGCCTTTAGCTTGTCTTCCTTTCTCTCCCCAGACAACCATTTTGCCTTTTTGCATTTCTTTTTCTTGGAGATGGTCTTGATCACTGCCTCCTGGACAATGTCACAAACCTCCATCCATGGTTCTTCAGGCACTCTGTCTATCAGGTCTGGTCCCTTGAATCTATTTGTCACTTCCACTGTATAATCATAAGGGATTTGATTTAGGTCATACCTGAATGGTCTAGTGGTTTTCCCTACTTTTTTCAATTTAAGTCTGAATTTGGCAATAAGGAGTTCACGATCTGAGCCATAGTCTGTTGCCGGTCTTGTTTTTGCTAACTGTATAGAACTTCTCCATCTTTGGCTGCAAAGAATGTAATCAATGTGATTTCAGTATTGACTATCTAGTGATGTCCATGTGTAGAGTCTTCTCTTGTGTTGTTGGAAGAGGGTGTTTTCTCTGACCAGTGCATTCTCTGGGCAAAACTCTGTTAGCCTTTGCCCTGCTTCATTTTGTACTCCAAAGGCAAATTTGCCTTTACTCCAGGTATCTCTTGACTTCCTACTTTTGCATTCCAGTCTCTTATGATGAAAAGGACATCTTTTGGGGTGTTAGTTCTAGAAAGTCTTGTAGGTCTTCATAGAACTGTTCAACTTTAGCTTCTTCAGCATTACTGGTTGGGGCATAGACTTGGATTACTGTGATACTGAATGGTTTGCCTTGGAAATGAGCAGAGATCATTCTATCATTTTTGAGATTTACCCAAGTACTGAATTTTGGACTTTTTTGTTGACTCTGATGGCTACTCCATTTCTTCTAAGGGATTCTTGCCAACAGTAGTAGATATAATGGTCATCTGAGTTAAATTTGCCCAGTCTAGTCCATTGTAGTTTACCGATTATTAAAATATCAATGTTCACTCTTGCCATCTCCTGTTTGACTTCCAATTTACCTTCATTCATGGACCTAACATTCCAGGTTCCTATGCAATACTGCTCTTTACAGCACTGGACGTTTCTTCTATCACCAGTCACCTCCACAACTGGATGCTGTTTTCGCTTTGGCTCTGTCTCATCATTTCTTTCTGGAGTTATTTCTCCACTGATCTCCAGTAGCATATTGAACACCTGGGGAGCTCATGTTTCAGTGTCTTATCTTTTTGTCTTTTCATACTGTTTATGGAGTTTTCAAGGCAAGAATTCTGAAGTGGTTTGCCATTCCCTTCTCTAGTGGACCACGTTTTGTCAGAACTCTCCACCATGACCCATCTGTGTTGGGTGGCCCTACAAGGCATAGCTCATAGTTTCATTAAGTTAGACAAGGCTGTGATCAGTTTGATTAGCTTTCTGTGATTGGGGTTTTCTAATTATACTCTCTAGTTACATAATTTTCTTCTTAGAGTAGACCCTGGTAACAGCTAGGCCACGGGCTAAAACACCTGATCCCTTTTTAGGAGAGAGGACTAGGGGTCAGGAAAGAAAGCTGAGATTCTGATCGTAATTCATGGTGTGACTCCCTTCACCAACTCACACAGGGAAAACAACATTCCTAGATTCCTGAGCTGTCATGAAGATAAAATGAAAATGCAAACCTGGTGTGTTTGCAGTTTGAAAGTGCTATATAAAATTAAGAGCTTTCTATTGTTTATTTCTATCCAAACTTTTTTCTTCTTGTGTCTCACCCAACTTCCTTTGGCCAGCCAAGATGCTATATCCAGAATCTGACTCTTGTTTGCTTTATGCATTTACACATTTATCTACACTTTACTTCTCACTAGTTCTTCTTCCAGACAAGCCATGACTTAGGCCTCTTGCTACTTCCAATTACCTAGAAAAACATTTTCCAGCTTTCCACCTAGCATAATGGCTGAAGCATTGATCTGTCAGCTAGATTAGTGAGATGCCCTCAAGAGGGAAAATGTCAAGCTTGCTTGCATTGTTGGTTTACACACATCTCACTTTCTAAATGCAGAGTGGCACCATGCACAGACCTCTTGTCTGGGAATGGCTCTAAGACTTCCCAGACAGTGAACTGGGCAGCCCTAAACAGGAGTCAGGCATTCCATGGATCTTAAGAGAACTAACCTTACAGACTTTGAAAGCTCCAAACTATCTCAATGGTTCTGGGCCTGAATCCTGTACTGTAACAATTTCTTGACCACTATCTGCTACCCATGCCTCGAACCCCCCCACCCCCTACCACCACTGTGAGTCAGAGTTCTCTGCAAATTAAGCACCCAGAACTTCCTGTGGATGGAGAAGATATAAGGGTGGGAAGGTAGGGAGAGAAGGGGTGGATGGTTGGAAAAGTCATTGGTGTTCTATCTTGATATCAAACCCAAGGCAGGCAGTCATTCCCTAGAATCTGCAAACAACCCTCTGCTAAAAGTTTGCTTGAATTCTCTCAGGCTGGCATTTTAATCCCTCTTTGAAGAGATTGTTGAATATGGTGTGGGTTAGCCATTGAGGGGGATCTCCTCTTCTCTAACCAGCCTCAAAACAGAAGACAGATGAGAGAGGGTACTGCCTCTGCCCATTTATAAGGCAGCTGCGACCAAAATAAAATATATTCCTTCTCCTCCCTTCTAAACTAAACAGTAGTTTGTCAAAAGGCTGGGTAAGAAGAAAAGTGACAATTTTCCTTTATGTTAATAAATTACTTTGGCCTAAAAAACATTAATCAATTTCTTTCCAAAGGACACAGGGTTCTCTATACTTGGTTATTTGCCTGGCCTTGAAAAGAAAGTCACTTTCAATCCCCTTTAAATTGTTATGACTAGTGGGGGCATCTGCAGAGCTCCCTAAGTCCCAGTGATTATAATGGAAACCTGTAGTGTTTCCATAGAAATATAAAGAGTGTATTCTTCCCTGAATGTACATGGTGGGGTAGAGGGGAGCAGGTGAAGACTGATGTTTCTGGCAAGGTATACAATTACTGAAGGGCCAAAGGCACGAGTGAGGAGGTGAGGCATTCACTCCCTGAGACAGGAAGATAAAAGACTTGGTGGAGTGGGCAGAGACCCCATTCTACATGCGGAGACTCCCCCTGTTATAGTCCCCCTCTGTACAACTACCTGGTAAGGTCGCTTCAGAACCTCTATTTTCATTTGGGTCTTAGAAAGAAAAGCAATTTGCCCAAGGTCACCTCGCCAGTAAGCAGCACTGCCTCTGTTCAAACCCAGGAGAATTCCACGCAAGAGCCCTTTCTCTGAGCTCTCCAGTGTGCTGTGCTTCACCGTGTGAGCTGAGATGGACTTAACATTCTGTCTCCTGGCTCTTCTGTCTCTAGGCCTGCCAGTTCTATTCCCGCTGGAACATACCCAGAGCACTGTTTTTTCCTAATCAGTATTAGGACACTGCCATGAGTCTTGACACACTCGGTGCTTTGTTTTGGCTGTTTGTTGCTTGAATTAAGAAGTCAGAGAAATCTCACATGTAAGGAGAAGAAGGAAGCTGGTTTGTGTGTATGTTCATATAATTTGGTAGAGATATATGGATGAAGAGCTGGAGAGTAGGGGTTGTTGAGATATATACAAGACAGTTTTTAAAGCAATTGTTAGTTTAATCACCTGTATCATACACTGGGAAGCTACAGCCACAAAAGCAGCATCCACATCTCTTTATCTCATTGTTGTGTCCCTATAACTGAGCAGTGTCAGGCCTAAAACAGGATGGATGGTTGAATGCATAGATAGATGGAAGAATGGATGGGTGGATGATTGGATGGCTGGCTAGATGAATGCATAGATGACTGTATGGATGAATGGATGGTTGATGAGTAAATGGATGGTTAGACGGCTGGCTGACTGGATGGACAGAGGAATGGTTTGAGGCACAGAAGGATGGATGATGGATGGTAAGATGATGGGTGGATGGAATTTGCTATCTCTAAAAGCTGAGGAAATTCCTAGAATGATCAGAGGGTGCCTACTTTCTTTGGCTCTACCCCATGTGCTAGAATGAAGGTAATTTTCTGCCTTGTGGAAAGAGGCAGGGTTATTTCAGGAGTCAGGAGAACTGTGAATGTGGATGTTCTCTGTACATGAATTAATATAAGAGAGGGTGAGAATCAGGGTTTACAATTAATTGTTTTGGATTTCTCCCTTAAAGCAACAAGAGGTTTCCAGAGACAATGCTTCCCCAGCCTCTGAACCCATCTCCTTAAAGTTCATCTGGAGAGAGGGAGCTGCAGGGAGCGGCGACAGAAACCCACCCCAGCTTCAGGAGCAACAGGGGTGTGTCCTGGGTAGTACAGCCCGGAAGTGGGAGCTTTAGCGTGTGTCTGTGGATCCTTCTCTTCATTGATCTGGCAAAATTCTGAGCTCTGGTTAGAAGATCTCTAATGGACATGGATTTGGGTAGACTCCGGGAGTTGGTGATGGACAGGGAGGCCTGGCGTGCTGTGATTCATGGGGTAGCAAAGAGTCGGACATGACTGAGCGACTGAACTGAACTGAACTGAATAGCTCTTGATATTGGTTGCATTTACTAAGGACACAGAGTCACTAGTTACCAGGGTGAAGAGGCCAGGGATAATATCTGTCTGTCTGTCTGTTTAATACTCCACTTTTGGTACCTAACCGAGGGCCTGGTGCATGGGAGATACTCAATAAATGTTTGTTGAATGACTAGCTGAATATCACTTGATGTTTGTTGGTATCTATCTCTGAGCTGAGTGTTGCATATGCATTCTATTATTTATACATCACTGGGATCCCATGAGCAGTACCATGCTTATTCTTCAGTTGAGGAGACTTTGGCTTGAATGTGAGAATTGACTTTGCCACGATCTCACAGTTAATCAGTCATGGAGCTTTGGTTAGAAAAACACAGCCTGTGTTACACATCCATTATATAAATCACTAGAGGAGACTAGGGAGGCACAGAAAGTGAAAGGATGTAAGTTGAAGAGAAGAAAATCTGGAGGAAGCTTATCAAATCTATAGAAATAAACAAACACCCATCCCTGATGGTCCCTGAGCATGGTTGTTAAGCCCCTATAGCTGCTAAGTCGCTTCAGTCGTGTCCGACTCTGTGAGACCCCATAGACAGCAGCCAACCAGGCTCCCCTGTTCCTGGGATTCTCCAGGCAAGAACACTGGAGTGGGTTGCCATTTTCTTCTCCAATGCATGAAAGTGAAAAGTGAAAATGAAGTCGCTCAGTCGTATCCAACTCTTAGCGACCCCATGGACTGCAGCCTACCAGCCTCCTCTGTCCATAGGGTTTTCCAGGTAAGAGTACAAGAGGGGGGTGCCATTCCCCTCTCCAAAGCCCCTATTACTGTTATTGTTATCACCATTAATGTTATTACTATTAATATATTATATCTGGCTCTTGGCTTTGCTTCTTTACTTAACAATGAGTCTTGGGTAGCCGTACACTTGTGCTGACTTCATATTATTCCTTAATACAGACATATTTAAATATTCTCCTTTAATGGGCATCTCCTGATCACCACTTCTCTTTGTGTTACTTTATGTGTTTATGTTGGAGTCATTAACGTACAGAGTCCATGGTCTCATCTGTACACAGGTCTGTGAGGTAAGCGTGACACCACTGGGGACCAGGGTCCTCAGGGGCTGAGAAAGCCGGAGGTTGGAGAGCCGAAGCTCTGGCTTGGATGGGTTGTCAGGCTCCCCCTGACCTTTGAGGGCCTGGCAATCAGGCCCGTGGCATCAGGGATGGCCAGCCTGTCTTATAAGTCTGGCTCAGCCTTCTCAGAGCCCGGAGAGCCGGGCCACAAAGACTGACACCTGCAGACATCTCCGCAGACTGCGTGTGGGCTGCTTCTGCCCTTAATTGTCTCAGAGATTTACCTACAGAGGAACTGCCAGAGCCAGAATGCTTGTAAGAAGGCTCTTAAGCTTGTAGCTGTGTTTGTTACCTGGTTTCATTCTAGAACTCTCAGAGGGCCCAAAGATGAGGAGCCAGCGTTGGGAGTGTGGGAGGTGGGGGGAATGCAGAGTCGCAGCGATGGTGCATTCTCCTTGTTTAGCAAGGAGGAGAAGGAAATGTCTCACCCAGAAGAGGAGAAGCCCCGTGCCGGCTTGTGAAGTGTCAGATTCGTCAAAGCCGCCTACCCAGCAAGGGCTGAACAGGGGCTGTCACTAAACAGACCCTGAGCTGGTCCTCTATGCCTGCATCACCTCCTAGAGACCCAGGATCGGAGTAAATGCTGCCGAAAAGGCACATCGTGACTGTCACATGTGAATGACAAAGTCCCCCAAGAGCACCTTGTCACTGGACACCCCAGGTGGCTTACTGTCTGCCAGGCACTGCTCTAAGTTCTTCCTTTATATTCTCTCACTTAACTAACACAGATTCACTGCTGTTCAGTCACCAAGTCATGTCCAACTCTTTGTGACCCCAGTGGACTGCAGCACACCAGGCTTCTCTGTCCCTCACTATATACATATTGGTGCACGGGAATGATCCAGAGAGATGATATGGGGTGGGAGGTGGGAGGGGGCTTCGGCATTGGGAGCTCGTGTATACCTGTGGCTGATTCATGTCAATGTATGGCAAAACCAATACAGTATTGTAACGTAGAATAAAGTAAAAATAAAATTAAAAAAAAAAAAAAAAGACGGCTTTGAGACAGAGGCCATTATTAGATCCATTTTATGGGTAAGGAAACTGAGTTGTTAGTTTTATCACATATTTCTCTGTATTACTTAAACGTTGTATTATGAGGCAGTTTTATGGATAAAGTGTATGTAAAAATAATGAACAATCAGGAGCGTTAAATAAATGTCAGAGAGAGGTTGGAACAACTTTAACTGGCCATCTACGATTAGGCTGCCATGTTATGTCTTCATTTAAACTTAGAAACATCCCTAAGAGGAAGGTATTACCCATGCCAATTCCACCAATGAGAAACTGGAGATTCAGAGAGACTGCACAGTTCCCCCACGGTCACACAACCAGCATGCACCTAAGCATTTGGGACTTGATCCCAAAGCCCAGGCTCTTCTCTGTCTGTTGGACACTTGGTGACATTCAATCAGTATGTGCAGATTTGAATTTACTTTCCTTCCTTCCTCTCCGTATTTTTCAGTGTAGAATATGATTTCCGGCAGC
Source organism: Raphicerus campestris (assembly GCA_006410735.1). Taxonomy (NCBI): domain Eukaryota; kingdom Metazoa; phylum Chordata; class Mammalia; order Artiodactyla; family Bovidae; genus Raphicerus; species Raphicerus campestris. Next base: position 87,697 of record SJYW01011514.1, on the reverse strand, counting down.
AAGAAGGCAGGTTCCACGAAGTTCTACAGGGTCTGGAAGAAGCGGAGCTAGCTGAGGAGGCCTCTCCCCCGCCAAAGTCCCCAGCAGAGCCTCCAGTTCCCGAGAAACAGGACTTAAGGCGGAAAACCAAGAAGGTGAAGAAGAAGTGCTTCTGGTGGATCTGAGCTCCTGGGGACCATGCCCTCTGCCCTCCCCGAGGTGGGGAACCATTGCCCTCAGGCTTTCTCTACTTCCTAGTGAAGGCTCCAGGCGATCAGCCACTCAACCTGCAAAACCAGAATGACTTCTAAATGGTTTAGCTGCTGCTGGACACCTGATCACCATGTCACCTGAGTGCGTGCCCTGCTGGCTGAGGATTTCATAGGCCTGAGTTAGCACCTGCCTAGCTTCCTGTCATATATCCTAGTGTTCAAATCTAGATTCCCACCAAGGGCAAAACCCCCATTGCACTTCCCTACATCTCAGTGATGCTCAGCACTTCTTGCTCATCCTGGGTTTATCATCCCAAAGAAAAGAAATAAAAATGTGTTGCAGAGCAGTGACACAGAGGAGGGTTCTAAGCAGATAACCAGCAAAAAAAATCATATATCTAAACTTGTGGTTTGCTAAAATATTGGCTCTTGTGAATACAACAGAAGTGGGCAGGGCATAACAATGCAAGGCCACCTGGTAGGCTGGGTCATTTTCACTTTTGATTAGCCCCTTGATCGCAAAGCTAGGATTTGTCATCTCATGCTGTGTGTACCTTAGAGTCTGCAGCAAAGTAAGGACATCACAGGGTAGAAGGGACCTGTGAGTATGACCATCCTGCAGCTGTAGCTACTCCAGGGTGTACCTTAAATCACCCTGCTTCTCAGCCTGGGGCCTGAGACTGCTTGGCAGATGGATGGGGTCTGGTTTGGGCTTGAACTTTAAGATTCCATAATTAATTTCCCTGGAACATTTAAGATCATGAAATCCAGCAGTCTGTCTGTCCATTTCATCTTACTAGAAACATAAATAAGACTAAGATAAAACACAGCATTGGTACTTGCCCATCCATCCTTGCAGCCTTGTAGATAAGTTCACAGTCTATCAATCTGCATACTGTCCCTTCCTGGTGACCAGACCATGATCACCTGATTGAAGAAGCAGGACTGGGGATGAGGCAGATTTTTTCCATCTTAGTATTAAATGCCTTTCCTTCCCAGAGTCTGAATTCCTTTAAAGTCTGGCTCATTCTTTTGATAAGACCCCCATACATGTGGGTCTAGTCAAACTTGCATGGCTGAGCAGACTACTAAAATAATATAATTAAGTAATTGCTACACACTCTTGGGGATGAGGGGTGGGTTGGCAGGGCTCCTGTTCCTTCTTGTTAAACTCTCTACCAGGCTGTGGTTGGATTGAGGCTGCCCAGAAAAGAGACGGTAAACTCAGTGAACATTCAGTGAAGAAGGCATTTCATAATCCCCTTTGCTAAAGATTGAGTGTCTGCCTTAGAGCCTTTGCAGAGTGAAGCACTCTGTGTGAACGTGGGATGTACATTCCCCACTGCAAATTGAGGCTAATTGAGCAAACCACTCCGACAGTTTCACCTTCCCTGTCACTGTGCTGCAGTGCACAAAGCTATTTCAGTGAGAGTGAGAGGGAAATTTGGCAAGGAATCTCGGCTTGCACTATTTAAATCTGGGAATGTCATTCAAGATGTTCTTGTTCTGTTTCTAGTGTAGTGTTTAAACCCACAAAATGAGACTGGAATACTTAACATGAAGTTAGAATTAAGACAAATACACTTGTCATACTTAAGAAGTCACATTTCAGTAAGATATGTCACCACTGGCTAAAAGCCACCCGTCTATCTGTATCCACACAATCGACTCGTGGTTGGCCCCAACAACGGAAAAGAACAGCACAGAGGCTAATCCAATAAAGCTAAATCACTGGGGATCTCTTATATAATTTTATCTTGTAGTAGAGCTTCCATCTTAATTTGCTTTGCTTACACTAATTTTCAAATTAATTTACGTTCTTGGGCAGCACAATAGAATGGAAATAATCCTGTTCTCAGAATTAAGAGGCCCAGGCAACAGAGCAGTCTATGCCAACACCTTTTAGCAAATTGTGTACATTTTCAGGGCCTGTTTATCCATTCTCAAGTAGAGACAGGAACACCTGCGCTACTTGTTTCACAAGGTCTGTGTACATTCCAGTATCAGGTGAGCAGAACCACTCAGAACTGACCAGGATCACTTGCCAAAGTTAGCCTGTAATGAAGAAGAGATGTCTGGGAACACAAAATGGGTAATCCAACATTTAGATAACTAACAAGGGTGTGCTGTCGTACACATATGTTGAGTTGGAGCCTCACATAAACCCTCAACTGAGTTAAATGATATTGCGGTCAGAACAAGTTGACCTTTCTAGAGAGAAAAATCAAGCAAGGCTGCGATGATTCTATACCAAAGCACAACACAACACTGCTCAGGCCACCAACCGGAAACTGGACACTCTGTCTCTTCTGAAAACTGAACATTTAAAATTTTGTTATGGGGGAAACAATTCAGTAAAACCTTCCTGCTAAACAAAAGTGATCATTTCTGTGTTAAAAAAAAAAAAAAAAAGTATATGTATACCAAAACTCTGTACTCATATACTCATGTGAAAATTGCTTCTTTGTAAAATATTATGTAACCTCTACCATGATCTCTTACAGAAACGCTGTACTTGAGGTTGTCTGGTTTTATGGAGAGATATTAATTTAGCAAAAGTTACTTTTATAAAATTGAAAGGAAAAAGACTGATACATCAGCCTAAGTTGCAGGAGTTTATGTAGCTGCTTTCTCTGTAGTTAAGAAAATGTGTACTCACTATACTTGGAACTTAATACCAGCTCATCTACAGAGCACCTTCTTAAAGACTGTACTAATGTAAGGTTTTGTAAATTTCTAAACTGTTTTAAATGGGATATTATCTTTTGCAATAAACTTACATATTTTTCCTAGGTTTTAAGACTTCATTACTAGCTTGGGTTAATTTGGGTTATAAAATTTAAATTTAAGAAGGATGTCTCCATGGTTGTAATGACAGGGATTGTTGTTGTTGAGTCGTTAAGTCAAGTCTGACTCTTTTGCAACCCCATGAGCTGCAGCCCACCAGGCTCCTGTGTCCATGGGATTGCCCAGGCAAGAATCCTGGAATGGGTTGCTATTTCCTTCTCCAGAGGATTTTCCCACCACAAGGATTAATCCTGCATCTCCTGCAATGGCAAGCAGATTCTTTATCACTGAGCCACCTGGGAAGCCCAATGGCAGGGATAGTTTTCACTATAATTGCTTCTATATGTTTCCCAGGGAAACAAAAAAAGAGCAGATTCAGAACTTAGCATGATGATGATCTGAAGGCCCACATGTCCTGAAAGCCAGGGAGGCATTGTGAATCAATGATGCGATTCCCAGTTTCATTCGGATGGATTTTTACTACTCATGATTTTTATCACTATTATGCCCATATACCTGAAATATAATTTATTTAAGATTTTTATTTAATTACTTTCCCCATAATTTTCTTCCAAAAAAGGTAGGTGTGTATCACCACCAAGAGAAAAGTAAAAGTTGAAATCAAAATAATTTTTAAAAATCCTTGCTAGAGACTGTTGAGTGTCACTGGTGCTGAGCCTGAGACCAGCTCTCTTTGTTAAAAAGGGATATTAGGAAATATTCAACATGTGTTAAAGCCAGTTTAACACAAAATGCATTTTCTACTTGACTAATCAGGATGTCTGAGAGAGAATTGAAAAGGAAACAACATTCCCATCATGTGATTTAATTCTTTTCCCTGTACTGTCTCTGAGCCATCTAAAACCAGCCTATTTACCAATTTGGGGGGAGAGTGGGGAACCTGGACATAGAATCAGCCATCTCAGGTTTGGTATTATTCTGCTATGCTCTTTTTGCAGGATGACCTTGGGGAAAGTTAAGCTCATTGAGCAGCTGATTCCTTCTCTTATAATGCAGAACATCACCCTTGCCTGACAAGGGTGTCTGACAATTAAGTGGGAAAAAACCTTGAGCATCACGGAAAGCACACTATACAAGCTCAATAAATGTGTATTTATCCTTTTGTTGCTTGAAATAAACCAGAGGAGAGGAGGAAAGATGTTTTTCTGGGACTGCAATGGGTTTTCAGAAATAGTTTAAGGTTTTCTCAGGGCAAAAAGTGTTGTTAATAAGGAATAAACTCTTCCTGGCCTCATTAAAACCTGAAATCACGACAATGGATGTTAAGCAACAAATCTTTGTTGAGTCAGAAGCCTATCTAATGCACCATATCCAACGCTTTCTGGGGGATGAAGGACTCTTGCAACGTTGACTCAAATCCCCTAGAGGTAAAAGACACTGCAAGAGCTGGGTCTCTGCCACGTGCATCATGAGGCAACTAAGAAAGACTAGATGATGTGTCCAAGGACGCGTGGCCGTCACAAGGGAAGCCAGTGCTGGGAGCAGTGTGGTGGGCGGACGCAGTGTGTGATGGTCTGCCACACGCTGGGGCCCAGCAGTTCCAGGAACCACTAGCGCTAGCTCGAGGTAGTCTCTTTCTTAGCTGAGCAGAGGCCTCAATACAGCCTTTGCTCGAAAAGGCTCTCATTTTAAGCACCTCAAGGCAACTTGCTATATGCTAAGAAGATATTGCTCTTTTTGAGTTCCAAGAAACATTGGTGTTTTGTGATTGTTATGCCCATCAAGCATAGCTTGCAATAAAGAGAGTCAAAAGATAAATCCTCACCCAAAGCTGTTTGCCTTTGGCGCAAACCATGTTTGACTGGCTTCTTGTTCATAACCTCTTCATCCCAACTTCATCCCCATTTTCATTCTACCAGTTTATAGCCTGAATTCCTATTGCTCACCTCTACCACCCCTACTCCTGAGGTTTCCCAAATATGTGATTTCTTCCCTCTCTTCCAGGATCTTCAGCCTGTAAAGAACAACCTAGAATCTGGTTTGCTCACTGCCAGGCTAAGCCAGGTCCCAAGGTAAGAGTGCCTCTCCACTGTTGCAAACCCCCTTCATCTCTCAGCCAGCCTCCACAAAAGCATCCCATGTGGTCTTCCCTGTGCAGGCCAGTCCCATTTGCCACATAGCAATGAAAGCAGTCACTGCTGAATTTACATCTGACCCGGGTTGCGCTCTGGCCGTCACAATCTGGCTTCCTGATAAACGTGGGAAGTAAGACGAGGTCTGCGGCTGTGACTCCAAAGGCCCCACCGGGCTCTCCTGTGGAAGTTCTCATCACAGGCCCTTTCACTTTCTGCTCCAGAGTGACACTGAGTCACCTTCATTCCTCAGGACCACCACGCTAACACTCCTAAAGGGTCTACACACACTTTCCCTACAGCCTATAATAATTTCCACAGCGCCCCCACCTCACCGAGTTTCCAGCTTTGCTGGGGTTTCCCAGGTAAGGCTTTCCAAAACCACTACCACCACCACCCCAGATCACACTAAATAACCCTCTGAAACACGCACTTGGCACCAGGGACCCTTCCTTCAAAGTCCTAGGCACAGTTGACCTTGAACATATATTATGTCATTCTTTGATGAATGTATTTCTCTTATCTGTCTGATTATCTTCCTAAGGTAAGAATTCTGCTTAGTTTTGCTCACGTTTATATCTCCAGCACACAGCACAATGGGATTTAAATATGTGTTGCAGGGATAAATTAAAGAATGAATTTGAGTTCATGGAGAGACAGGAAGAAATGATTCCCAGTTTTTCCTCTTTATTCCATTTCCAAAGAAAGGCAATGCCAAAGAATGCTCAAACTACTGCACAACTGCACTCGTCTCACATGCTAGTAAAGTAATGTTCAAAATTCTCCAAGCCAGGCTTCAGCAATATGTGAACCATGAACTCCCTGACGTTCAAGCTGGTTTTAGAAAAGGCAGAGGAACCAGAGATCAAATTGCCAACATTCGCTGGATCATGAAAAAAGCAAGAGAGTTTCAGAAAAATATCTATTTGTTTTACTGACTATGCCAAAGCCTTTGACTGTGTGGATCACAATAAACTGTGGAAAATTCTGAAAGAGATGGGAATACCAGACCACATGACCTACCCCTTAAGAAATCTGTATGCAGGTCAGGAAGCAACAGTTAGAACTGGACATGGAACAACAGACTGGTTCCAAATAGGAAAAGGAGTACGTCAAGGCTATATATTGTCACCCTGCTTATTTAACTTCTATGCAGAGTACATCATGAGAAACG
>SJYW01011514.1:0-75767 GCA_006410735.1 Raphicerus campestris | reverse complement strand
TGAAAGTGAAAGAGGAGAGTGAAAAAGTTGGCTTAAAGCTCAACATTCAGAAAACGAAGATCATGGCATCCGGTCCCATCACTTCATGGGAAATAGATGGGGAAACAGTGGAAACAGTGTCAGACTTTGTTTTTTTGGGGTTCCAAAATCACTGCAGATGGTGACTGAAGCCATGAAATTAGAAGACGCTTACTCCTTGGAAGAAAAGTTATGACCAACCTAGATAGCATATACAGAAGCAGAGACATTACTTTGCTGACTAAGGTCCGTCTAGTCAAGGCTATGGTTTTTCCTGTGGTCATGTATGGATGTGAGAGTTAGACTGTGAAGAAGGCTGAGCGCTGAAGAATTGATGCTTTTGAACTGTGGTGTTGGAGAAGACTCTTGAGAGTCCCTTGGACTGCAAGGAGATCCAACCAGTCCATTCTGAAGGAGATCAGCCCTGGGATTTCTTTGGAAGGAATGATGCTAAAGCTGAAACTCCAGTACTTTGGCCACCTCATGAGAAGAGATGACTCATTGGAAAAGACTCTGATGCTGGGAGGGATTGGGGGCAGGAAGAGAAGGGGACGATAGAGGATGAGATGGCTGGATGGCATCACGGACTCAATGGACGTGAGTCTGAGTGAACTCCGGGAGATGGTTATGGACAGGGAGGCCTGGCTTGCTGCAATTCATGGGGTCACAAAGAGCTGGACACGACTGAGTGACTGAACTGAACTGAACTGAATGTATAGGCTCTGGGCTTCCCAAGTGGCCCAGTGGCAAATAATTCACCTGCCAATGCAGGAAATGTAAGAGACACCTGTTCAATCCCTGGGTTGGGAAGATCCCCTGGAGTAGGAACTGGCAACCCACGCAAGTATTCTTACTTGGAAAATTCCACGGACAAAGAAGCCTGGCAGGCTACAGTCCCTGGGTTGCAGAGAGTCAGGCATGACTGAGCACACCTGTTCAGGCTCTATCTGTGCTCTCAGCAGCATCCAGCCTTCCACTGATGGGGCCTTCAGGAGCTAACGTGGCCAGGGCTTCTAATTCCACTGTAGTCTTCATGGCATTTATGACCCAGGAGCACCAAGCCACTACCATCCCCCTCACCACGTTTATCTTGAATATGGACAGCCCAGTTTAACCTTGTTTCAGAACAAATTGTCATCATAATTAAATCCCAATGCATTTTGCACATTTTACCAAGATACTGCCTTACTGTATGAAAGAGAAAATTAGTTTTGAAATTAAAGCAGATTGTTAACTATTTCTGCTGTAATATTTCCATTAAAATGCCAGAATTTATTACATGTGACCTAGTCCATTTCAGACAAAATGCTATTTAAAGGAGACAGGATCAGTGTAACCAAAGGAGCATTAGGGGCAGAGCATTTTGTCTTGGCTTAAACCACAACTAAAATGAAAAGACAATAAAGGATCACACCAAAGGATTATTTGCTCCAGAGAAAATAAAAGCTTTATTATCATGAACGGCTTTCACAAACTCTCAGAATCCATAACTATGGTATATTAAATTTCACTCCAGTAAAACCCACATTTTTTTTCTCTGAGAAAAATCTCAAATATGGTTCTGAAATCTTCAGCCAAAACTCACTGACCTCACATCTGTGTCTGGGCCTGGTTTCCCCAGTGGCACACGCACTGCTGTGATACCCTGGACATGCTGATGGAAGGGCCTTCTTCCTCCCGAGCCAAACGGGCTACGTCATTTTAACTGCTGAAACCATGGAATCAGGAGGGGTTCACATAGCTCTTCCCCCACACCCCCAGCACAGCAAGCCCCACAGAACCTAATCCCACATGCTGAGCTCCCATATAGGTGATGGATGAGCAAAGTCAATTGTTGTCCTTGTTTTTTGTTTGCTTATTTGTTTCAAGGTAAAAACAATATGCTTTCTGTAATTAGGGATCAAAGAGAGCAAGATCAAAGCTATGCAGAGCATCAGCATTTGCAAACTCACTTCGCTGACCTGACTGGTTTTCTTGGAACTGATCCTTCCTTCTTTGCCACTACTACACAGTCATCAGCTCCAAGGAAACTTCTCACATTAGCCTCAGTTCATAATCACTTTTTTCCAATAAACAGTTATAGATTCCCTTCTCTGTGCCAGGCAAGAAAACCACAGATGCAGCCCTGGCCTGAGAGAGCTTCTCATGGTCCGTCCAGTGAGGGGTGGGGAGGGATTTCACAATAAGCCCATGTCCTTTTCTGATTTACTACCTGAGGGACGTCATGCCCCTCTTCCTTTTGACCTTCTGAATGCTGTCCCTTTTATTCTTTTGTGATGATTATCTGTCTTGAATTACAGCTATTTCTAGTTTTTGCCTGCTTACCCCACTCTGTGTAACATTGTGAGAGTAGGAATTGCTTTTCTTTCCTTGTAAAGGACGTCTTAAGTCCAAGACGTCTTTGTTTAATTGAACTTCCCTGGTGGTCCAGTGGCTAAGACTTCACCCTCTGATGCAGAGGGTGTGGGTTTGATCCCTGGTCCAGGGAGCTAAGATTCTACATGACTTATGGCCATAAAATGATATTGTAACAAGTTTGATAAAGAATTTAAGAATGGCCCACATAAAAGAAATTTTTTAAAGAAAAAGAAACTAAAGACAACATTATTGAACCCTTGTCTCTTCCATATGAGCCAACACACTGGTCTTCAAAGTTTACTTTCCTTAGTTTTCCAGCTCCTTTGGATCTAGTCTCCTCCCAGCTGCCTGGGACTCTCTCTAAGACTTGTATCTGGCCATGCCATTCCCAGCTTTTCTATCTGCACCCCACCACCATCCAGAGCATAAAACTCCTCCCACAGGAACAAGGTTCCCCCCAGTCTGACTCCAACCTAGTATGTTCAGCCTAACTTCCTCCCACTCCACTTTACTTGTCTCCTTACGTGTTAAGCTGCTTCAGTTGTGTCCAATTCTTTCTGACCCTATAGACTGTAGCTCGTCAGGCTCCTCTGTTCATGGGGATTCTCCAGGGAAGAACACTGGAGTGGGTTGCCATGCCCTATTCCAGGGGATCTTCCCAACCCAGGGATGGAACCTGCGCCTCTTACGTCTCCTGCATTCACAGGTGGGTTCTTTACCACTAGTCCCACCAGGGAAGCCCACTCGCCTCCTTGATACCTTCTAAAGCACATCAGAGGATATGACATATCAGTGGCTTAGCTCATGCTGTTCCCTCTACCTGAGACATTGTTCCATTTTACCTATTTACCATGGGAAGCAACTTCCATTTGGGAGAATGAATGAATAGTAGCCATATCACTACTAATCATGATAATAAAGGCGCTGGTTTCTTGAAGTTACATGGCACTACTGTAAAATGTTTGCTTTCGTTATCTTATATAGTCTTCAAAAAATTACCATAATGTAGGTAAATGATTACTCCTGTTTCCCAGAAGAATAATCAAGGCTTGGAGTGAATAAGGTGAATAAGTAATTTGTTCAAGTCCAGAACTATGTGATGCTGAAAGCTGGAGTTCTTTCAAGGTCTGTCAAACTTGAGAGCTTGGGTTCTTAACTTCTATGCCAGACAGCATGTTGCAATTTAAATGTCAACTCCTCTCTGCAACTTTTTCTGATCATTCCCCGCCCCTGCCGTGGGATTAGTCACTCTGTCCTCTGAGTACTTGTAGTGCTTTGTACAGACTGCTGCTTATATTATCTGGACACTTCTTTTGTAAATCCCTTACACTCATCTCACCAGGGAGCAAAGTCCCAGGGGACAGGAATTGTCATCTTCATCCCTGAGACCCTCCAAGCATTTAACACATTGCCTGAAAAGCTGTAAATGTTTCACATGTTTGTTGAATGAATTTAGAGAAAAAAAAAAAAAGGAAACATTAAGAAGAGAAACAGTCCAGGCTGAAAAGACAGACCAGAACAAGACCAGGAGTCCTGACTTTAGCCCCTGATTTTCTGCACAGTTTTGAACAAGTTCCTTCACCTCCATTTCCCTACTTCTGTCTTCAAAATAAAACCATCTGCCTTTCTGGATTCACAGGCTGGTTAGAAGAAAAGTGAAATTATATACATGAAAATGTTTCAGTAAGTTTGACTATCTCATTAATTCCTATTTTTAAAGAAATACTGTTTGAGGGTGTTTTTTTTCCCTGATTATAAAAGGAAAGCAAAATCATTTTAGAAAAAGTTAAAACTGCAGAAATATACAAATCACGTGTCCTTTAAGCAGGAGATACTAATGTTACTTTAGCTTCAGAACAAGGTCCCCGGGTCTGACCTCTAGGTGGTCCAGAGGCTCTCGTAAGGGGTCACATTCCCTCCCTGCTTTAACATTCATGGCCCATGATGACTTTCTTACTGCTGTTTTTTATATTTCTATAATCCTCTCAATAAATTTAAATTTTAGAATTTCCTTATGTTAAAAGATTATCACGAATACATGATGGCTACACAAATTCATCACTGTGTGAAGGTAGCATGAGTCTAGGAAAACGGAACTGATTTCCCTGAAGTCACAGAGAAGGCCAGTGCCCTGGCAGGGACGATACAGAAGGGGACCCGCAGGGAAGCCTGCTGCATTTGCTGCTGTTCAACAGCATTTCTCCGGGAGCCGCTCCAGTCCCTCACAACATTCCCAGGCAAGGTGCCTCCATGCTATTTTTCCTCCCTGTCTGGGATTCAAGACTTTGTGGTCGACATCTGGTGGCTGGTTTCATCTCAAGGTTGAGAGGTGGCTATGTTCACAGCCCAGCTGTGGCAAATATTTTAAGTCAGGGCCATAAAATAACTTGTAATCTGACTCCTAACACTTGTGTCAAAGTAGGGAGAATGCTATAGCGCAGAAGGGGGTGGGTGTGTGCTCAGACGTTCAGTTGTGTCTGACTCTATGCAACCCAATGGACTGTAGCTTGCCAGGCTCCTCTGTCCTTGGGATTCTTCAGGCAAGAACACCAGAGTGAGTTGCCATGCCCTCCTCAAGCTGATCTTCCCAACCCAGGGATCCAACCCGCGTCTCTTATGCCTGTTGCATTGGCAGGTGGGTTCTTTACCACCAGTGCTACCTGGGAAGACCGTGGCACAGAAGGGGGAAACAATGGCTCCTATTTACTAAAGGCCTGCTATGTCTTCCATTCTGTGCTGCGAGCCTTAACACATATGTCCCAGTCCTTACCACAGGACTGACAGGTGACTACCGTTATTAGCCCCATTTTACGAGGGCTTCCCTGGTAACTGGGACAGTAAAGAATCTGCCTGCAATGCTGGAGACGCATGTTCAGCATTGGGTTGGGAAGATCCCCTGGAGAAGAGAATGACAATCCATTCCAGTATGCTGGCCTGGAGGAGTCCATGGACAGAGGAACCTGGTGGGCAACAGTCCATGGGATTGCAAAGAGTCAGACATGACTGGGCAACGAACACAATAACACACAGCCTCATTTTACAGACAAGGAAACTGAGGAAGCTGAACTGTCATGAGGAGACTTAGCTATGAGATAAGGTCGCCTTACTCGCTGAGAAAAAGAGGACCAGTTCCCAGCCAGCAAAATCTTTCCAAACTCCATACCATGTGCCCTAAGCCCTATAGTCCTTAGAAAGCAACACTGAGTGTAAGGGTGCTCGTCAGGGCCTAAACGGAAGACCTAAAGTCTGCAAGTTTCGCCAAGGATGAGGTAAGACTAGCCCTGCTTCTAGCACCAGGTAATAGGATAGGAGATGTGGTAGAGTCTACCCTTTAAGAACGCACTTAAAAGTACTTATTCAAAATCAAATGGGGCCAGCTGCACTGACAGAAGCCAAAAGACACTGAGACATTTCCAGGCGATTTCATTAGGATAATGCTACACTGGTCCTGCATTTCCTAGTACTCCCTGTACTGTTCCCAAACCTGGCCTCTGTCTCCCTCCCTCTGGGTGCTGCCAAGAGCAGCCCCTGGGGTGGCCAGGGGAGGCCACAGCCTTTCCAGGTCTGAGCTTGGCCGCCCTGCAGAACCACAAGGCTCGTGTTACTGAGTCATGTGTGAAACTGTCAAGGCAGTAGCGTGTCTATTATCTAGGGGTGCTCTTACTTCCTGGCAGAGGTCTGTTCAATTGGATGGACCAGAGAGAATACAGTGGCTATTTTTAAAAATGTAGGAACTTTTGGTGCTTCTCTGGTAGTCCAGTGGTTAAGAATCCACTTGCCAATGCAGAGGGCACGGGTTCGATCTCTGCTCTGGGAGGATCCCACATGCAACTAAGCCAGTGCACCACAGCTACGGAGCCTGAACACCCCAGAGCCTGCACTCCACAACAAGAGAAGCCGCCACAGTGAGAAGCCCCAGGCACTGCAGCTAGAGAAAGCCCTCAGTGATGGAGACCCAGTGCTGCTGAAAATAGAAATAAATAAAATTTAGGAAAAAGATTAGGAACTTCACAATTCCCATCATGTGACTTACCATGCAACAGAAGGAAGCTTTGGAAATGAGGCTGGATTTTTATGCTCCGGCTCTCAAATTTTAACTTGTCTAAAAGAATGCTACTACACAAAGCCAATAAAGTATTTGGAATTTTATACATGTATTCAAAACAAATCCTTAAGAGAAAGTCTGGCATGAAAATCTTTTCGCATCTTACTTTTTAAGTCGGAATTTTTTAAAGGCCAACCACTGATTCGTGCTCTCAGGTGGTTTTGTCCTTTCCTTTCACTCACGTCCACGGCTCAGATGAGCACCTCTACTTGCCATGCTCTGGGCCAATGGGCAGGAACCCCCAAGATAAGAGGACAAAGTCCTTTTCCTCAAGTATCCTGGTCCACTGTGAAGCCTAGACAGGCGAAGAGAAAATTCCACAGGACAGGGTAATGCTGTAACTGCAAAATGGAGAGAAGACAATGAGGTCACTCAAGAAAGATGATCATGAGGAATGAGAGAGTTTAAGAGACCAGGAGATGGACATAAGGCAAGAAATGCTGCTCCTTCTTAAAATCCTTTGTCTTCACCTGGTCAAATTTTTAATGTCATTGAAGAACTAGACCCAACTTTATAATATCTACCTGGGTAACTGATGTCTGCCCATATACACTATGGATTCCTAGATAGTTGAGACCCTAGTTCACCTTTTGCATATATATTTTAGGCCAAGTACTCCTTGATATGAAATTACCAAAATCCTGATTAAAGCAAAGCTTCCCCACCCACTGGATACAAACCCCATCCACATTACCTTACCAAGCAGCAACCAAGCCACCATCCCGCCACCACCACCACCCCACTCATGGTGCCATGTTTTGGTTACCAAATGGAAATTCAGGTCTCTTTATACTTTTTTTTCCCTTTCTTAATCAGATCTCCGTCTAACACACACACACACACAAACATTTCCTTTCCATTTGGCCCAGTTATTCAATAACAATTCTTTTTCCTCCCTATTTTCCTAGTTTAATCAAGTCACAAAAGTAACAGTAGTAACACTTGTATAAGGGTAATGTAAGCAATACTTATATGTTAAGGGAAAAAAATGATGCATGGCATGTGAATAAAATAGATAGCAAGAATCTTTCATTCCTTCAGCAGGTATTCATTGAGATCATCCTTTATGCCAGGAAACAGTGCATCCTAGAGATGCCAAGTGATGAAGACAGGCACTGTCCTGTAGTCGCTAGGAAAGATGCTCTCGTGACAGTATGATGGATACACGAGGTTGAAGAGAGCGGAGGGATCTCAACTTGGTTAAGCGGAATGTGGGTCAAGACCTGAAGGAGGAAGAGGAGTTGGCATGGTGGAAGACCTCGTCTTGAGATGAACATTAGGAGGGATTGTTCTAGACCAGGGGTCCTCAAACTCCAGGATCTAATGCCTAATAATCTGAGGTGGAGCTGATGTAATAATAGTAGATATAAAGTGCATAATAAATCTAAAGTGCTTGAAACATTCTGAAACCGCACTTCCCCCTCATCCATGGAAAAACTCTTTTCTAGGAACCTGGTCCATGGTGCCAAAAAGTTTGGAGACTGCTGCTCTAGAAAAAGGGAGCGGCCTGCAGGAGAATGTAGAAAGGGAAGGGAGCATTCCAGGAGCCACAGAGCAGTTCCCTTGAGCTGGCACAAGTGTGGGAGCTAAGGGGCACAGGGGAAAGGAATCGCCTGTACTGGGTGCCCGAGAGCCACACTGAGGAGCTGGGCCTTCAGCCTGGGAAACTGTGGGGCCAATGATGCTTCATCTCCAAGAGAAATGCTACTTTAGAAGACCAAGTTGGCCACAGTGTGAAGAATTGGAACAGAATAAGAAGGGAGTGTGTCTTATTAGAGGCTGTAGCGATCGCAGCAGTGAGAGATAGTCATGGCCAGACCCAGGCTGGTGGCATCAGTGGTAGAGAGAAGCGCTTCCATTTGAGAGGTCTTTAGACTAGAATGAGCAGAATATGGAGAAGAGCTGCATGTGGAAGAAGACTCTCTGTCTTTCCAAAGCCCTTTAGAATCTCCTTGTCTCCATTCTGCATTGTCTTCTGTAAGACTGGCTATTTCATAAGCACCAACATTCAAATACACAGAAAAATCTTCTGGTTTCATAGGTTTTTATGGTTCAGTCACCAGAATTGAACAGCTTGATCCTAAAGACATCAATGCCATCATAAAGCCACCGACATTTTATGCTATCTTATAGGTTTCTAAAAGTTATCACACAGGTCATCCCATTAGGTTCCATGGTCTAGGCAGAAAAGCAGCTAGGTTTAAGGTGCTCTTTATGACTAGAATATCTGATGCCTAAATAGCAATTTAAGGTATTAATAGTGTAGGAGTATTTAAGTGTATTCTATTTAAGTATATTTAAGTAATTTAAGTAATATTTAAGTATATTCTATTTAAGATCAGGGACTCTAGCAATAGCACCCCTTGGGTTCAAATTCTAGCTTTTTCAACAAATAAACTGTGTGGTTACAGGCAAGCTACATAACCTTTCTATGCTTGTTATTTCATTTGTAAAATATGAGTACCTGATGCAGATTAAGTGAGGTGAAACACATATGGTGACTTAACTTTCTGCTTGGAACACTGATGTTTTCTCAACAAATGACAGCTTTAGTGTACACATCATTTTAATGAAGTGTTAAGTCATCAAGTGAAGGTCAAGAGTCAGCTGACCACTTCTGGTCGAGACCCCCACCCCCTCAGGTCCTGGACTGCCCTCAGACGTGCTCTCCATGGGATGGGCTTGAGTGTGGGCAGGGCTGGCACTGCCGCCATGCCCCTGCACAGACCACCTGAGTCACTGGGCTCACAGGTGGTAAAGAGTAATCAAGCAGGTGGGCCATTTGTCATTTGGAAGCCGAAGTCAGAGCTTTGAAATCCTGGCTCTCTGATGACTCAGGTGCTTTTTGAAGGATGTTTTCCACCTTTTTTTTTTTTTTNCCTCATCCATGGAAAAACTCTTTTCTAGGAACCTGGTCCATGGTGCCAAAAAGTTTGGAGACTGCTGCTCTAGAAAAAGGGAGCGGCCTGCAGGAGAATGTAGAAAGGGAAGGGAGCATTCCAGGAGCCACAGAGCAGTTCCCTTGAGCTGGCACAAGTGTGGGAGCTAAGGGGCACAGGGGAAAGGAATCGCCTGTACTGGGTGCCCGAGAGCCACACTGAGGAGCTGGGCCTTCAGCCTGGGAAACTGTGGGGCCAATGATGCTTCATCTCCAAGAGAAATGCTACTTTAGAAGACCAAGTTGGCCACAGTGTGAAGAATTGGAACAGAATAAGAAGGGAGTGTGTCTTATTAGAGGCTGTAGCGATCGCAGCAGTGAGAGATAGTCATGGCCAGACCCAGGCTGGTGGCATCAGTGGTAGAGAGAAGCGCTTCCATTTGAGAGGTCTTTAGACTAGAATGAGCAGAATATGGAGAAGAGCTGCATGTGGAAGAAGACTCTCTGTCTTTCCAAAGCCCTTTAGAATCTCCTTGTCTCCATTCTGCATTGTCTTCTGTAAGACTGGCTATTTCATAAGCACCAACATTCAAATACACAGAAAAATCTTCTGGTTTCATAGGTTTTTATGGTTCAGTCACCAGAATTGAACAGCTTGATCCTAAAGACATCAATGCCATCATAAAGCCACCGACATTTTATGCTATCTTATAGGTTTCTAAAAGTTATCACACAGGTCATCCCATTAGGTTCCATGGTCTAGGCAGAAAAGCAGCTAGGTTTAAGGTGCTCTTTATGACTAGAATATCTGATGCCTAAATAGCAATTTAAGGTATTAATAGTGTAGGAGTATTTAAGTGTATTCTATTTAAGTATATTTAAGTAATTTAAGTAATATTTAAGTATATTCTATTTAAGATCAGGGACTCTAGCAATAGCACCCCTTGGGTTCAAATTCTAGCTTTTTCAACAAATAAACTGTGTGGTTACAGGCAAGCTACATAACCTTTCTATGCTTGTTATTTCATTTGTAAAATATGAGTACCTGATGCAGATTAAGTGAGGTGAAACACATATGGTGACTTAACTTTCTGCTTGGAACACTGATGTTTTCTCAACAAATGACAGCTTTAGTGTACACATCATTTTAATGAAGTGTTAAGTCATCAAGTGAAGGTCAAGAGTCAGCTGACCACTTCTGGTCGAGACCCCCACCCCCTCAGGTCCTGGACTGCCCTCAGACGTGCTCTCCATGGGATGGGCTTGAGTGTGGGCAGGGCTGGCACTGCCGCCATGCCCCTGCACAGACCACCTGAGTCACTGGGCTCACAGGTGGTAAAGAGTAATCAAGCAGGTGGGCCATTTGTCATTTGGAAGCCGAAGTCAGAGCTTTGAAATCCTGGCTCTCTGATGACTCAGGTGCTTTTTGAAGGATGTTTTCCACCTTTTTTTTTTTTTTTCCTTTTTGAACAAACTGCTCTGAAATTCTGGAGCTAGCCTCTTCTCAACTGCATTTACCATATTTAATCACTCAGTAGACTCCTCTGCGAAAACTGGGGTAATTAGGCCCAAAATATATCACCAAGAGGCTTATTTTAACTATGTAAAATAAAGCCAGATCTTAATTTCAACAAAATTACCAGGTAATTTCCCTTCCAAGAACTTCTGGTGGTGCTCAGGATTCCTGATTCTCCCTGTGGGATTGTCCAGCCTGCGCAGTGGGAGGCCAGAGGCTGGGCACAGCCTTTTCTAGAGCAGACAGCAGCAGGACTCATCAGCCAGAGAGGGGTTCCCTAATGCCCCCTCACCTATACAGGTGAACTTGGACATTTTCCCCCACACTTTGAGACCTGGGGGACAACACAAGGTACACACGGTCTGATGTCAGAGGTCCCTTGATTCACATCCCATCCTGCTACTGGCCATTTGACTTTTAACTATGATGCTTCCATCTTTGGAAGCTCAGTCAGTCTATTCTCCTGACCAATGGGACAGGATGACACTTACCTGTGAGCCTCAAAAATGAACTCCACCGCACAATAGGGATTTTCAGTTAAACTTTCTCATATTTTAGCAATCTCTGGAGATTACAATCAGTGCAATAATAAACCACCTTGCTGCAGTTTAATTGGTAGAAAGATCTCTTTCTAATGAGATCATAAAATCATGGTGCATCTTACAGTGGATAAAATATGACTGTAGCACATAGAAACCATTCCCTTGTAAAAATGCATACTCTTAGATTACTGGCTTTTTCCATTGCGTGTTTGCTTTCACATTACAACCTTCTTAAAGAGCTAAGAATATGTGAAAGGGAATATTGGTTATAAAGGAGCTTTTGGATTAAGCCAGAAAACAGCAATTACTTCAGTCAATACATAATATTTGCAAGAATCTTGTATACATTGCTGTTCTCTAATCTTATGCTTATAACAGACATCACAAATCAATTCAGCACTTCTTCCCACTGAGCCAAGATGTAGCCTAGAATTTTTTTCAACACAGTACAACAGGCAGCCATTGCCAACCCACCAGAGCTGGCACATAAAGTGAAATCTATTTTCTGTCCCTGACTCAGGGCCTCAGAAGGCAGGGAAAGAGAGAAAGAGGATGGGCATTGGCCAAATTAGGAAACTTAGATATACGACAAAGATCTCAAAAAATAATACAGTTCATTGTGCAAGGTCTAGAGTGTGGAAACTTTCTCCTACTCTCTCTTATCCAAAAGGTCCTTTCTACCAAACCATGCTGTCTTTCTCAGCATCAAAGTCAAAATCTTTGGTCATTTAAGTAAATAAACATTTATCTAACAGATCAGGCTCTGGCAAAGAGAGGAAGAGAGAGAAGCAGTCATGTAAAAGTTTGTTTTTCTTTTTGTAAAAATTTCCTTTTGCTCATTTGTTACCATCATCATTTCATTGTTCAGGCAGATGGTCTACAGAGAAAAATCAGGAATGGCTATTTCCAGCAAATGATAATTACAAAGTGCTGCACACAAGAATCAATCCATCCTAGCTAGGGTTTCTGTAATTTTAATAGCTATCACCTTTTATTGCAACGTTTCTACTCCTACAAATAAGGAAAAAAGTCATCATTTAATCTCACATAGTGACAGAAGAGCAGCTCAGCCTACACCCTGCCAAGGCCTCGGGATTTCAGAAGTAGATGCTTCTGGGTTTCGTTATAAATATTGATTGTTTAATATTCCCAAGTAATGGAAACTAGCCAATAAAATTCATATCTGGAAAATTTAAAGTGATGGTTGGAATGGAAATCTCGTCTCCTTGTCAAATTTCAATTTGAATTTAAATTGGGGCCTTCGGTGCTAATACAGAGACCCCTGACCTCTGAGTAATTACTTTCCAACATAATTTTCTTTAATTTGGATGAGATAGTTCTATGAATTGCTGGAAAGGCCCATTTTATGAAAATGAAGCTAAATCTTAGGAAAGACCTGTTTTATTTCTCCCTTCTAGTTCAGGCTCCGGAAGAAGGATATGACAATCCACTCCAGTATTCTTGCCTGGGAAATTCCATGGACAAAAGAGCCTAGTGGGCTACAATCCATGGGGCTTCAAAAGAGTCAGATAGGACTTGGCCTCTAAAGAACAACAAGTTTGGGCACATCCCTGTTTCTAATACTCCCTGCTCAGCACTCTCATCACTGTTATTGCAGCAGCAAACCCAGGAGTCTTTGAGACTAATGACACAGCTTGCAACCCAGAGCTTCTGCAAGGCTCCTAGCATCAGGCTGGAGTGAAGTGAAGGGAAAGTCTCTCAGTCGTGTCCGACTCTTTGCATGGACTCTGTCCATGGAATTCTCCAGGCCAGAATACTGGAGTGGGTAGCCTTTCACTTATCCAGGGGATCTTCCCAAGCAAGGGATCAAACCCAGACTGCAGGCAGATTCTTTTACCAACTGAGCCACCAGGGAAGCCCAGCATCAGGCCAGGGCAGGGCAGGGAAAGTCTGAATAGGCAATTCTTTACACTCTACCCATACTTTCTGAAATGTGGGTTCCTGGTGTTCGGAAAAAGTGTTCCCTGATAAAGGAAAGGTAATCTAAATTGAGAGAAAAGCATATATAAAAATATGAAGGTATAGTATAGCACCACACTTTCAGGGAGTATTTCACTCATTCCTTTGCTCAACAAACATTTATTGAGCACCCACAATAAACCAGGTACCCTGCTAGGTGAGAAGGATAAAAAGGATGAGTTAAATGTGGTCCCTGTCCTCACGGTGGCCCATGGAATATAGGGGTCATGAGCACAGAAGTCAGAAAACCCCCTTGTAAATGACTAAGTATAGCAAGCCTGATGACGCCCTGTGTCACCAGGGGTGCTGGGAGCCAAGAGGGGAGTTGGGTGGGGAGGCACCAGGTCAGAGGTGCTGAAAACAGCATGACTTGGTGAGTGGCTAGAAGTGGCAGTGGTGAGAGGGAGGGGTCAAGGGCAGTGCCTCAGTTCTAGGAGGTCAGTTCCATAAGCTGAGATGGCGAATGCTGGGAGCGTGCAGGAGACTCCAGGGGGTTCGTGATGAGCTGGGTTTGGGATACAGGGAGTGTGAGGTATTTGAGAGGCATCCCATTGGAGGTCATGGTTTTCCTGCAGGCCCAGATTCATTTCTGAGCCTTTGTGCTGAGTATATAAGAGGCTCTCAGAAAGTACTGAGTGAATAAACAAATGAATACCATGGAGAAGAAACACATGTGCAAGTGCTTCTCATGTATTACTACATTTAATTGTCACAGCAACTCAATGAACAAGGTCTGTTATTACCCCATTTTACAGATAGGCCCGTCGCAAGTCTCACGGTACAAGAGAACTATCGATGTCAACTTCACAGATGAAAATGACTTAGAAACAAAACAAAACAGGCAAAGGAAAAGAGTCATCAGATAAACACAAATGAAAACCACAGTGAGGTGCCACTAGAATTGTTAAAACCTGAAGGATGGACAATATCAAGTAGGCAAACACAGAACACCCCACACTGCTGATGGGAAGGTAAAGTGGCAAAAACATTAGGGAAAAGAACTTGGCAGTTTTTTATAAAGTTAGACATATACTTTCCATAGGCCCCAGCAATTCCACTCCTACATTTCTACCCAAGAGAAATTAGAGTTTGTTCACACGAAATTTACATGTAAATGTTCACAGCAACATTATTCACAATAGCCAAAAATCATAAACAATTCAATATCTATCAACAGAAAAAGAATAAACAAAATGAAATATATTCATACAGTGTAATACTTTTTAGCAATTAAAAGGAATTTCATACTGAAATACCCTAAAATATGGACAAACTTAAAAAACCCATTCACAAAAAGAAGCCAGATACAAAGGGCCTCCAACTGTATGATTTCATACATATGTATGTATGAAAAGGCAAATCTATAGAGACAGAAAATAGATTAGTGGTTGCTGACCTAGCTACGGTAGGGGTAAAGCGGTAGGGGCGGGCTGGAGAGTCACTGCAAACAGAACTTTTGGGGGTGAAAAAAAGTATTTTAAACTAAATTATGGTTATGGTTGCACAACTGTATGCATTATAAAAGCTCATCAAACTGAATATTTATAATGGTTAAATTTAAAGGTATATAAATTATATCTTAGTGAAGCTGTTAATAAAAAGAAAGATGAGAGAGCTGTGTGATTTAGAAGAATGGGGAGATCGCAACCAGGTTGATGTGGTTCAGGCAGCTTTACAGGGGAGTCTATTTGTGCTGGACCTAGAAGACTAGATAGGATTTCAACAAATTAAGATAGCACACAAAGAAATTCCAGACAATGAAAGGAGCATGAAAGTGAACAAATGCCAGGCACATTTGGGCAACATCGGTTCAGTTCAGTTCAGTTGCTCAGTCATGTCTGACTCTTTGTGACCCCAAGGGCTGCAGCACGCCCGGCTGCAGCTGGGGCAATATACTGATATCCATTTTGGCTAGATACTGTGGATGGATAAAAGTAGATGAAAAGGCTGAAAATTTTGGTTATGGCCAGATCACAGAAGCTGAGAATGGCCAGACTAGTGCATTTATACCTTAACTTGGTAGACAGTAGGGAACCACTGAACATTCTAGAGTAGGGGAGTGTCCTGGCAAACATTAACAGACCAGCAGTGAGCAGTGTGCATCGGAAGGGCAAGCAGCCGGGACATGGCACCAAATAAAGGTCTCAGCATGAAACAGGGCCAGACTCGGCTCGCCTGACTATGTTGCTAATGTGAAGGGACAGAGAGACACGCTGTACCAAAGAGAAAGCAAAATAATAACAGACACCAGTTACTTGGTGCTTTCTATGATCCAGGCACTGTTTCAAAGACTCACTGCTCTAAAAAGATAGAGAGACTTAAGAGCCTGCTATATATGGGATGAGCCAAATAGACTGACCATCTTTAGGTCTGGCTCCAGAGAGAAGGAATGAAGATCAGGGAGGTCATAAAATGCTCACCTAAGGTGCATTACGGGAACCACAGATGTGGGAACTTGTAACTGAATAAAAAGTAATGGTGATGCTTTAAAGGTGGAAGGATGGACAAATGACAGAGGATGAGTTGCATGGCTGTCTGCTTCAGAAGGCAGGAGTACCTGGGCACTCCTGGTGCCCTCCATGGATGTCACCACTCTCTTAAATGTACATACTGTGCTGTAAGGAACCAAGCACCCACATGAGTGGACAGGACTGAATGGGGAGAAAGAAGACTATTACACTCAGCTGCTTCGAGGCAGGGATCAAATACTTGCCCAGCTACTGTTAGAATAAACCCTCAGCACCGCATGTCCTGTTTCCACAAAGCAGGACTATAGTTATTGATAGTCAACATCCCCAAACCTGGCTCATATTGTACTATTTTAAAGTAGAGATCTCAAACTGGCTTTCCGAAAGCCGAATCCAGATGTTTGGGGATCATAAAATGTTGATAAATATTTTTAAGCAGCTGCCAACACTTAAGCATCAGGAAATTTCACATAAAGTCTGGGAATTTTCAGCTTCTCTCAAGAAGTTGGGAGTTCTGGCAGCTGTATAACTAATTCCACATAGTTTCAATCAATCAAATCTGAGTAGCACTTGTCTCCATTAAACTTTAGAGTTCCTGCCTGGTACATTTCATTTTTTCCTTCACTCATTCATTCACTCAACAAGTATTTATCAAGTACCTACTATAGTCCAGACACTGCTGAAGGGTCTGGAGACACAAATGAACAAAACAGACAAAGATCTTTTCATTCTTCAGTTCACATTATTACAAGGAGGGCCAGCCAATAAGTAAAGAAAAGAAGAATACACACACACATAGATATATACAGATATATGTCACTTATATGGTGATAAGTACTACAGGAGTCCCTTCGACTGCAAGGAAGTCAAACCAGTCAACCCTAAAGGAAACCAGTCCTGAATATTCATTGGAAGGACTGATGCTGAAGCTGAAACTCCAATACTTTGGCCACCTGCTGCGAAGAATGGACTCACTGGAAAAGACTCTGATACTGGGAAAGACTGAAGGCAGGAGGAGAAGGGGACGACCGAGGGTGAGATGGCTGGATGGCATCACGGACTCGATGGACATGAGTCTGAGTGAACTCTGAGAGATGGTAATGAACAGGGAGGCCTGGCGTGCTGCGATTCATGGGGTCGCAAAGAGTCGGACACGACTGAGCGACTGAACTGAACTGAACTGAACTGAGCCTAAAGCTAAGTTCTGAAATGGGCAGGACCATGACTGTTTGTTATCACACGTTTATCCCAGGGTGGCCCCCCAGTGCCAGACACATGGTGAACTCCTAATCTACTATTTCCTTGTCTTTATCAACTTCCCTACATTAAATTCCAGAGTAGGTTTTATGTGCACCTTGATAATCGTCTGGTGTGCTGCAGTCCATGGGGTCGCAAAGAGTTGGACACGACTGAGCGACTGAACTGAACTAAGAAACATGAAGGAGTAGGGTGCAAAGACGGAAAGCAAGGGGACATGTGCTGGATACTGTGGACAGAGCAGTCAGGCAGGGAAGTCTCCTTGATAAGGTAGCACCTAAGCCAAGATTTGATTAGCATCAGGGTATAAGCAAGGAAGAGAGGCCAAGCAGAGGGAATAGCAGGTGGAAAGAGAAACACATAAGAGAGCCATCAAGGGGGAGAGGGCATTTCAAGTTCTAGCAATGGTTTGGATTTTACTCCAGGTGAGGTGGAAGATCACTGGTGAGACTGAGCAAAGCAGTGGCATGGTTGGACATGCCTTACTTACACAGTCTTCTCGCTGGCGACAGAACTTTCCACCATTCATAGATGAGGAGGTTGAGACTGAGAGAGGCTCCATTTACCTGCCACATTCATCTTGGTAGACAAGCCCTAAGCCTAAGTTTATCGTAGCAACTTGAGTTAACTCTCATGTTCTCCAAACCCACATAGCGAAAATCTGATCTTTATAATCCAAAACAAAGCAACAATTGTTGCTGGGTGTTTGATACAACCGATGTTCCAGAAAATTCATCCCTTGACCCCAAACAGTTTGGAATGTTTGACAAGAGGAAAAGATCTACTTACAATCAGAACATGATCCCGCCCCATTGTGATGACTGTCCGGTTCACCGTGCGAAGCAGCTGGACCATGATTTCTTGGATGTGGTGGTAGGTGAAGGCCTATAACACAAAGACATCTGTGTGACAACCAGGACCCTGTATAATGTCTGCACACCTCTTCCAAAGGACACACAACAGTGGGAAAGCCCGCTGATCACCACGCCCACCACCACCACTACCAGCAGCAGCAGCACCATCATCACCATCAAATTTCCTTGCCATCACCATCTGCTTGGGGCACCAGGAACTTCACTAACCACCTTAAACATAAGTCACTAATTAAGAACTGAAACTCTGGAATCAGAAATTTATGGTTCAGAATACTAAACCTGTCAAGAATTATTATATTATATTGGGTGAGCTACCTAACTTCTCTGAACCTTGATTTCTTCATCCGTGTAACAGGATCTAACCTGGAATAAGAGGGAATTTAATGCAGGAAACTGGTTATACAGGTGATGAAAAAGCTGAGACACCAAAGAAGGGAACTTAGGGATTAGCAATAGCAGGCAGCCACTGTTACTGGCTGGAGTCTAGGCTGGAGAGACAAATAAAAGAAGGCAGTGTTTCTGTAGCTGGGACTGGGGTTAGATAATGAAAACCGTAACTACGGGAGAACTTGTGCAGTTGAAAGTGCTTTATCCACTTTTGAGGAAAGAAGTCAACAATAAGCCAGGTTGTAACATTCATAGGGTTCTGCCACTTTAAATACAAGCCTCTGAACCTTGGGTAGGACTTGGTGGTGGTTTTGAGCATATGCTGTGGCAGGCAAGTGTTTTATGTATGTCTGCCCATGTCCTCAGGTCCCTTTACCAGCATAGACGTAAGACACAGAGTTTCACTCATGTATACTTGGGAGAGTAGTCGTGGCCAAGTGGAAAGGCTGTGGGATTGTAAACTCAGTAGCTCTAGACCTGAGTTCCAACTTTGCCCTCACCTGCTGTGTGACCTCACTTATCATCTTAACCTTTCTGAGCTTCATGTTCCTTATTTATAGATCGTGAAAGATTTTCTAACCAGTCTTTCATGGTTGATGTGAACATAAAAGTGAAAAATGCCAATTCTGAAAAAATTAACTTGCCTAATTCCACTGCAGGAAAAACTGTAGGTCTGAGGTAAACCCTGCACATCAGTGATTTCTGAATTGCATGTGGGTTATTCTGATGGCTAGGAACCATGACACAAGACAGTGAAGTGCTAGAAATGAAGGCTTGGCTTTGGGAACATCCTGTGACTCCAGGACCTAACAATAGCCGGACATAAAGAAGGTGATAAAGAAACTGTGGCTGGAAAAGCAGATGACCATTCACTCATTCATAAAGCACTTTATATAACTTTGCTACATCCAGCACAACTATGGTTTATCTCTTAATGTAACAAATGAATGAAAAATAGGTTCACAGTTGCAAAAGAGAGAATAAGAAAACAAGAAGTGCTTATTAAAAAATGTCCTTCCCTCCCAACGTGCCTTCAGTGACTCTTGGCACCCAAAGATGAATAACTCAGAGCTTGCTTTCTCTCTCTGCCCACACTCACTTCTACATGCTGGCTAACCCCCGACTTTCCCATCCCCGTGGAGCTCACTCCAAGAACCTCTGCCACCAGAGCTGCCATCAGAGCATGTATTTTACAGAAACAATTCTCAGACCCCATTAAGTGCAGCCAGACCTCAGTCTCTTGCTAGGCTTGAGCTCCCCCATTATCCTGCCTTTCCCAAAACCTTACGTTTTCCTCCTGATGCTCAGGAGTGGGCAAGAGAACATCTCCCTTTACTTCTTGGCTACAGGTAAACATCTCTCCTGATTTCCTTCCCCTTTGTTTCTTCAAGCCTTTTTACTGGTTTACAATCTCTTATTTCTTGTACCATGTGAGCATGATGCTTATAGCTTACTAAATCCTGGCACATTGCTAAACACTTTAGTTCCCCTCACAAGATGGCTGATATGATCTCCATTGTTCAGATAAGGAAACTGAAGCCAGAGAGGTCAAGTAATTTGTACAGAGACACCCAGCTAGAAAGTCAAGGAAAAAGGATTCAAACCCAGAAGTTTGGCTGCAGAACCTTCTTCTCATCCAACCTCACCCAGACTGGCTGGAACATGGACACAGATCTCTGCTTGTTACTTTGAAACCTCATTAACCTCTTCCACACATCAAAATGGACAGACTCTGCCTTCAGTTGAGCCAGTTTCCAACTGCCCTTGGTGACTTCTAATCTTTTCTTTCCCTTTAAAGAAATCTTCAGTGCTTTTTTTTTTTCATTACTCCCTCGTCTTCTCTGTATTTCTTTGCCATTTCATCAACTTAAGCCCATTGCAAATTTATATGATAGTTTCCATTTGATGTTATTTTTTTCTAGGATTACATCTCTTCCTTTACCAATACAGATAATAAAACCCTTTTCTCTTGCCCTCCTGCCCCCTACTTCTTTTAAATAGCCATTTTTCTTAGTCCAAAGAGCATCAATTAGACTGCTCAGGAAGTTTGGTATTTAAAAGTGGAAAACTGTCAAATTCAATTCACTTCACTCTGAAAGCTCCCAAAAGGGGAAGTTGTGTAGCAGAGTGTTTTGGGATCAGACAGATTTGGGTGTGAATCTCAGTTCTGCTTATTTGAGCCAGGAGAACTTGGATGAATTACCTTTCCTTTTTGCATTTCAATTTTTTAAGTTATAAGATGTGGCAAACAATAGAAACCTCAAAGTCCTGTTTTGAAATATAAAGTCCTGCAGGAAAAGTACTAAGGGCCGACACGCAGCAAGCCTTCAGTGAGTGGCGGCTCCAACTCCTGTTCCCCTAGGTCTGTAGCAGCACTCTGGCCCGCTTACAGAGTCCCATCNATTTTTTAAGTTATAAGATGTGGCAAACAATAGAAACCTCAAAGTCCTGTTTTGAAATATAAAGTCCTGCAGGAAAAGTACTAAGGGCCGACACGCAGCAAGCCTTCAGTGAGTGGCGGCTCCAACTCCTGTTCCCCTAGGTCTGTAGCAGCACTCTGGCCCGCTTACAGAGTCCCATCACGTAGCAGAAAGTGCAGAACAAGGCAATGCACAATCTAAACTCTGAATGATATTGAAATGTCACCCAAAGAATGTATAGCATATATGCAAATGGAAAACTTTCAAGATGATAAACCTGCGCTAAGCAGTAAAAATGCAGCCACAAATCACCCGCCGTTAATTGCTCTGCTGCCAGGCAAGGGAGGGAACTTCTAGGAACATGTCTTACAGGCGTGAACTAAACGGTGGCTTGTAATTGAAATGACAAAGTCAGTCTTCCTATTATGGCCCTGGCAAAGAAATTAATCCTTACAACCTAAACACACTGCAAATTGTGGTGATTTTTTTTCTTTTAATAATCATAAGCTGTGAGATCTGGAAGGAACTTGGAGTCCTTTCTTTAAATGAAATCTTATGCTTAAACCTACTATATAACATAATGAAAGGAGAACTCAAATGGGGGTGGAGGAGCAGCCCCTGCCTTCCTGGCTCCTCCTAGTCCTGATGTCAGCCCAAGACTCTGGAATGAGATTCAAACTATTGCTTTCCCACAGTGCTTCCAGAATTGTGATACAGCATACCATATATGAGACAATTTTAAGTAGTAATGCACAGACACAGCATTTCCTAACTTTGAATACAACTGTGTGAAAGGTATCCTCTTCTTTCAAATTTTTCTTTAACCGTTTTGACAACACCAAGTAGAAAAATCTTTCTTTAGTGCTAATATGTCTTTAACACCCTTCTAGTTAATACAAGATTCCTTTTTTAACAAAGACAGAAGAGCAGACAGCACACAGCAGCATCTAGTTAGAACTTAGTAATATTCTTTCATGTTTATTGTGGTTATTTTAAAAGTTA
Source organism: Raphicerus campestris (assembly GCA_006410735.1). Taxonomy (NCBI): domain Eukaryota; kingdom Metazoa; phylum Chordata; class Mammalia; order Artiodactyla; family Bovidae; genus Raphicerus; species Raphicerus campestris. Next base: position 53,961 of record SJYW01011514.1, on the reverse strand, counting down.
AAGCTTATCTATGGCAAGTGTCTAGGACAAAGATCTGAAAGCTGGAAATAAAGCAAAATGAGGATGCATGTTTTTTAAACAGAACATTTCTGACAAGTTCATATTGGAAAAGTGGGGCGTGGTCCTCTTAACATTCTCAGGAAATGTAATTTTGTTTGATTACCATTCACATCATGGCATCCAGTCCCATCACTTCATGGCAAATAGATGGGGAAACAGTGGAAACAGTGTCAGACTCTTTTGGACTCCAAAAGCACTGCAGATGGTGACTGTAGCCATGAAATTAAAAGACGCTTGCTCCTTGCAAGAAAAGCTATGACCAACCTAGACAGCATATTAAAAAGCAGAGACATTACTTTGTCAAAAAAGGTCCATCTAGTCAAAGTTCTGGTTTTTCCAGTAGTCATGTATGGATGTGAGAGTTGGACTATAACGAAAGCTGAGAGCTGAAGAATTGATGCTTTTGAACTGTGGTGTTAGAGAAGACTCTTCAGAGTCCAGTCAAACTGAAAGGAAATCAGTCCTGAATAGTCTTTGGAAGGACTGATGCTGAAGCTGAAACTCCAGTACTTTGGTCACCTGATGCCAAGAACTGATTCATTTGAAAAGACCCTGATGCTGGGAAAGATTGAAGGCAGGAGAAGGGAATAACAGAGGGTGAGATGGTTGGATGGCATCATCAACTCGATGGACATGAGTTTGAGTAAACTCCTGGAGTTGGTGATGGACAGGGAACCCTGGTGTGCTACAGTCCATGGGGTCACAAAGAGTTGGACATGACTGAGCAGCTGAACTGAACTGAACCATCCACAACGGATTACATACAGCTCTATGAAGATGAAGGTTAACTTGTAGAAAAATAACCAAATGTGAGTTTTGTTTTTGCTTTTTGCTGGTTTGCTAAAGTTTCTACTGATTTGTAGAATTTTGTCTTATATGTAAGGATAATTTTCTACAAGCATGTGTTCTCCCCCCGCCCCCAAAATCAATAATCCTAAATACTTTAAAATCTGCTCTTTCATTGTTCAGCTTATACTCTAGTTTATTAAATAAAACTCTGACACTTGCTCTCTAATTGCATAAGATGATATTAACAGATATTTATTTATTTGGTTGCACCATGTCTTAATCAGAGGCTTCCCTGAAGGCTCAGCAAGTAAAGAATCTGCCTGCAATGCAGGAGACACAGGAGCCACTGGTTCAATCCCTGGGGAGGAAAGGAAGATTCCCTGGAGGAGGAAAATGGCAAACCCACTCCAGTACTCTTGCCTGAGGAATTCCATGGGCAGAAGACCCTGGTGGGCTATAGTCTATGGGGTTGCAAAGAGTCAGACACGACTGAGTGACTGACGCAGGCACCACGCATGTGATCCTCAGTCTTCGTTGCAGCATGTGGGATCTTTAGCTGTGGCATGTGAACTCTTAGTTGCAGTGTGTGGGATCTAGTTCCCTGACCAGGGACGAAACCCAGGGTCCCTGCACCGGGAGCCTTAGCCACAGGACCACCAGTGGAAGTCCCCGTAAGATGATATTTTTAACTGTTTGAGGACTCTGCATTATACAAGTAATGCTGACTACTTAATGACAGTGATATAAATTTCTTTATTTTTATCAAAGTTACAAATGTATGTAGTTTAAAAACATTCCCCAAGGTTCATTTAAAAAAAAACAAACAATGAAACAGCAGTGCCTCATGTTCTCACCAGGGGAACTTCTTTACTTCTTTTAGCTGCCGAAGTTGTTATTTTGGTATTTATGACTGTGTTGCCAAAAACATGCTTGCATTACTCCTTTTTAAAATGAATGTTTTCTTCCTTTTGGTGCTATATGCACGTTCTCCGTCATATGAGACAAGGATATCACTCTCATTCCTGTCTCTTCCCCATTAGGCCCTTNTCTTTACTTCTTTTAGCTGCCGAAGTTGTTATTTTGGTATTTATGACTGTGTTGCCAAAAACATGCTTGCATTACTCCTTTTTAAAATGAATGTTTTCTTCCTTTTGGTGCTATATGCACGTTCTCCGTCATATGAGACAAGGATCTCACTCTCATTCCTGTCTCTTCCCCATTAGGCCCTTGCGTCCTTCCCATTTCTCCTTCCCACCCAGCTGCAGGGTATGTAGTTTTGCTGTGACCCATATTTTAGCATGGACTTCCCTGGTGGCTCCCACAGAATCCACCTGCAATGCAGGAGACCCAGGTTTGATCCCTGGGTTGGGAAGCTCCCCTGGAAAAGGGAATGGCTACCCACTCCAGTATTCTTGCCTCAAGAATCTCATGGACAGAGGAGCCTGGCAGGCTACAGTCCATGGGGTTGCAAAGAGTTGGACATGACTGAGTTACTAACACTTTGACTTTCACATTTAGCAGTTTCAAAAGTTCTGTAAACTGTAACCAATTTCTGCTTTAGCACCACCTGGGAAGCCTAGAGTTCTTTCTTAGTTCTCTTTAACCAATGGTGACATTTTAGTGTGGGCAACTCAAAGGCTGGTTGCCAACCCTGGGTACAGGAGTAGGGCTTGTGGTCTGGAACCTTCACTGCAGGGTGATCTGACTGGGGAGTTAGTATGAGAAGCTCAGGTTATCAGTACATACAATTCTTTCCTCTGGGCTAGTCTGGGCTGGTCAGATTACACAGACAAGACTTTTCTGATCTCATGTCTGAAAGGTTAAGGCCTGGCTGCCAGCAACGCAGAAGCTGAATGGGAGGAAAATGCTGGGCCTGTCAGCTTCCAGGATGCATATTTTGACTGAAACCTTGTTTTGAGTGAGACATCACTCCCTTCGATTTTGCCTGGTGTCTCCTAGTCCAGATACCTGCTGTTTTATCCTCTTTATAGAATGAACGTCCAGTGACCCAGCTGCTCAGAGTCAGGCTGCTTCTTTCACAGGCTTGCAACCGATCCTCCTTGTCTGAGCTTCTCTCCTTCATCCTACCTCCAGGGACACTCGGTATCACCATTTCCTCAAACTGTGGGGGCAATCTTTGCTTTAGACTGGATGAGTTTTCAGTTTTCTGCATTGCTGGCTTATGAATCATGTTATTTATTACTTTTTCACATGATATCTATCTTCCTTTTATAAAACTCCCTTTAATATTTTTTCAGTAGGCTTTTTAACAGGGAGCAAAATATATAACTATGCTTCATCTACCATCTTTTCAAAGATGTTTATCCTAAAATTTCATGTTTAAATATTTATAAGTGAGTGGATTTAATTAGAAGAATTACAAGTACATGGGTCAATGTTTAAATAACAAAAAAATGAGATTATATAATACAAATGTCTCAGGTTTTGAACTTCAGCTTTCTTGGGAGAGTGGGTAGGTGAGTACGACAAGGTCATGTAACCAGTGACAGTCATGTCATTAGAGCTAGAATGAAACATCAGTTCTGGCGAGCAAAGTCCAACTGGCTGCTCCCTCTGCTCCAGCGTGCGAACAGCCTTGGTCCTTGTGTTCATGCTAAGGACAACTCCAGCTCCTCTTTTCAGTATTCTGATGAAGATTATCAGGTCACAGTTACAGAGTTAAATCCAAAGACCTTCTTTGTTTAACAAAAGAGAAATAATGCATGTTCTGTCCATAACATCCATGGACACTATTGTTTTTCTCTTCTTTGTGTTCCTGTATAAAAAGTCTTTTCAACCTCTTTCTGATCTCGAAAGCACCACAAACACTAACCTAGAAAGAAAACACCCTAACTTCCAAGATAGTACCCACTATCACCTAAAGCAGAGCCATCCTCTCTCTTTTCTCTGGCTCCTGGAGGTGATGTGATTTTCTCATGAGTTTAATGCTGGGTTTAATGCTGTTTTCTTTACTCCTATGAGAACTGGTTTCCATTCTGAAAGACTTGACTTTACCACAGAACAGCTCATTGTGTGAAGCAAGTGAAAGAGTAAGCTAGTGACTCAAGAGGCGTGGGAGTCAGGATCAATGAAGCTGGGCAGGGGTCTTTGCTGCACCCCATCATCTCTGCCTCTCCTACCCACGAGTAACCCCTGCTTTCTGGCTAGGACTTGGGCAGTTCCTTGTTGTGGTCATGAGTGTCTTTGCACTAGAGGTTAGTTTTCTCTAGAGAGGAGAGTGTGCGCTGGTGGTAGAGGGAGATGATACAGGAAAGGAAGATGTGGATTCTTCCTCTCACACTGCTGCTGCCTAACAATCTCAAGGGCATCCTAGAAGCTAGGAGCTGAGCATGTGGACTTGATATGCACAATCTCACCTCCTTATCTTAAAAACCCACTGAAGCCCCAGATGTGAAATATAGGGATCAGAGAGGCTTACACAGGAACAACAATTCTACTTGCTCAGGAATTATCCATTCATTGGTGGCCAAATCTGAACCCAAGCTCACTTCTTTCTAATTCTATGTTCCTTCCACGATACAAAGCATGATGGTGGTGCTGAGGTGGGAAGTGCTTCAAACCCTTCAAAACCTCTCTGGCAATGATTTTCAGGATTCTAAAGATACAGTCTCTCCTTGAGAGATTATAGAGCTACCACTAACTATGTTCCTTCCTTGTGATGGTCAGTCTCACATCTTTGAGCCTCAGTTTCTTCATCTGTGGCATAATGGCACCCACAATACCAGAATTACTTTGAGAATCTAATGATTCGCTATAGGTATTTCCAACACATGATTGCTAACATTTTTTGAGCTTTTATTACATATTATGCATATATTTGCTGGGAAAGATTGAAGGCAGAAGGAGAAAAGGGCGACAGAGAATAAGACTATTGGATAGTATCACCAGGTCAATAGACATGAACTTGGGAAAACTCCAGGAGATGGTGAGGGACAGGGAAGCCTGGAGTGCTGCAGCCCATAGGGTCCCAAAGAGTCGGACGTGACTTGGTGACTGAACAACAACATGCATGTATTACCTTAAGGAATTCTGAAAGCCCCTATGAAATAAGGGAAATACTTTAATTACCCAAGATTTACAGATGAGAAAACCGAGGTTCTGGCTGTAGTCATATGCCACATAAATAATGATCCAAACTCCAACTCAAGTCTGTTTGACTTCAGAGTCCAGGCTTGTAATTGCCACTGCCTCTGTTTTTTAGGATCACAGAAATGAATGGATGTGGCAGCATTTTGTAGATGATACATCATTCTGTAAATGTGTCCAAAGTAAATAATAACACAGACATTTGTGTGCACAGCTGTTTATAGCATATTGTATCACTTATAATATCCAAATGTAGCAAGTAAGATAAATGTCTCCAAATCAGGATCCTATCATATAAATGATGGCTTATCCACACAATGGAGTAAGGGGAATAAAGATACATCTTGATTTGTAAAGATATCCTTAATATATCAGTACAAGCAGACTACACAGCACCACATATGATATAGGCTGATTTATATTTTGAAAAATATTTTTATATGTCCAAAAGATCTGAAAAAATTAATTATTAATTAATTAACAGTGATAATTTTGAACAGGGAGGAGAGGAAGAAATATGAGGTTAAAGGGATAATTTACTTGCTAAGATTTGTTGGATATTTTCACAATAATCATGTATAATAATAGAGAAAATAGAACTATTGCCCAATTGGAACAAAATGAGAGTCAGTCCACACACCTAGGGCTTCCCTAGTGGCTCAGATGGTAATGAATCAACCTGCAATGCAGGAGACCTCGGTTCAACCCCTGGGTCAGAAAGATCCTCTGGAGAAAGGAATGGCTACCCACTCCAGTATTCCTGCATGGACAGAGGAGCCTGGCAGGCTATGGTCCATGGGGCTGCAAGGAGTCGGACATGACTGAGTGACTAAGCTTGCAGGCATGCTACACGCCTAAGGAACCATATTCACAGAGGACTGAGTGGACACACGCCAGGGACTGCCACGCACTGCAGCAGGCTCTGTGTTCAGAGGTGAGGGCCTCCTCTCCTGTAAGCCCTCACCCTGTGCTCCTGAGGTGCCCATGGAGCCTTGGTGCTCACATGCAGAGGGCTGTTGTCAATGTTGCTGAGACAGAGTGGGCAAGACGCACTGCAAAGTCACACAGGTCAATGCTTTTGTAAAAGGCACAACTATGAAAATTTTATTCCATTTATCAAAAGCTTTTTCACCTACATTTCATGGCAAGTGAAAAAATCTACTTAAAGCAACAAGAAAAAAAGTGACAAAACTATCACCTCTCTCTCACACACAGACACAAATACCATTGTGCCTAGAGAGAAATGTTTTTATTTAGATTCTGTAAGTTGTTTTGAGGGAGTTTTATTAAGACACTGGGATCCCCAACACACAGCCTCGAGTGCAGAAAACTGAACCTCCCAGAGTCTGAGAGTCCAGTGTCTTAATGTGATGGATGGGGGCTGGGCGGGGCCATTTGTGAAGATGTACCTGGAGATGCTCCACTTTCATGTTTTGATCTTCAGACAGAAGGAATCTGCGGGCACTGCGTAAGGCGGAATGAATAAAGAACACAGCTAACACCTGCTGAACTCAGACTGTGTGTCAGGCCACGGGCTGTATTCAGTCCGGTTCAGTTCAGCCGCTCAGTCGTGTCCAACTCTTTGCAACCCCATGGACCGCAGCACGCCAGGCTTCCCTGTCCATCACCAACTCCCGAGCTGTGTGCTCTGTATTTATTATTTTGCTGCATCTTGACCAAAACCCTGGGGATAAGTGTTACTGTATTTTAAGATGTAAAATAAAGTCCATTGTAATCTAATTATTATTACTGTTCAATACATGTTGAGCACTTAATATATACCAGATAATTCTGCAAGGTCTTTACAGGCACATCTCATTTAATTCACAGAATAATCTGATCAATCTACTACACTGGTTCTCCCCATCTTACAGATGAGGGAATTCAGAGATTTATTAAACTTGACCAGAATCACAGAATAGGTGATGGAGCTGAATTTGAATCTCTCTCCTCTTGCTTGCAAAGTTCCTGTGTTATGTGCATGGGTCTTTATAGAAATTTTGTATTATTTATAATATATACATGTAACAAGGAAGAAAAATTAACAAATGGCCCACCAGAAATGGGCTCCTTTAATGTTTCCACTTTAGAAATGGAGTTTGTGAGCTATTTATAATTTTTTTAATTAACAGAAACTGTACACTAACTCATTTTCAGTATTATTACATAGTCTTATGGCAATGTCAAAATTCCTTATTTGAATAAGATGAACTCCAAATACGAACCCTGTTAAACTCTGCTGGCCAGAAAATTCAGAAGGTGCTTATATATTACCCATTTGTTTAAACAAGTATTTAAATTATTTAATTTTAATGTCATTTTTGCTTGTTCATGAGACAATGTATTTTATGTATCCATAAGAATATGATTAAAAAATATGATAAGAAGTGGTAAAAACCCCTGGCGGTGAAAATCTTTGCTATTTATCCAGAAAGTGATTTAAATACAGTTCTATCCCTCTGTGTCCTGATCACCCAGAGCCTTCCCCACTCCTCCATTCCTGACCGCTTCTCTCTCCTCCTCCACTGGAGTCAAACACTTCCTTTCTGTTTCCCTCTGCTTTACTCCACAGCTTCACCAGCCTTCATTCACAATCCTGCAATGGCTTTAGGCAAAGAAGGTGGCTGTACAGACAAGAATGATTCTCCCCCCGACAATCCTGCAAATGATTTCTCAAATATACCTCCAACTATTTGTTGGTATTTGCGGTTCCATGAATAAAATGTCATTCTTGGACTGAAGGCTAACTTTTTCCTGTTAAAAATGAGGCCCTGAACAAGAGCATTATAACACAAGACTGCAAGCTCCTGTGAGGTAAAAGCCATGGCGTACCCAGTCCTACCTGATCCCTTTCATGGCTGAACAAACAGATTGTGAATCCTCTGGGAGATCCTTGAGGATAAAGGTTAGACTATCATTATTCTAGGCTTAACACTTAGCACAAATACCTGACACACAATAAGTAATCACAGTTTTAATAAGGGGATGCAGAATTCATTTCATTAATTAATTAGAAATGCTAAAATCTTAACTGCTATAGAGAATAAGCAGAAATTCTTATTCTTATTCTAGAGAATAAGAATAAGGGGATAGAATCAAAATGTAGAATCTGGAAGCTTCTGGACATGGACTTCCTCAATTGTATGGGCCACACAGCTTGGCCCCACACAAATGACTAAGGGGTTCTTAGACCAGGGGAGAGAGAAATCAAAATATATACACAATATTCTCTCCTCTTTCCAACAGTGAAAATGTCCCTAATCCTCCAGACAAAGAATATAGGTATTAGACAGCTCATTCAGTGATGATTGATCTAGTTTCCTCAGCAGGGTGTTGGACTCTCTCCCTCCCAAATCAGGCAGGCATAAAACTGAGTTCAGAGACAGGTCTCATGAAACATCCCAGGATCTTGTGTCTCAGCCAGAATTCAGAGCCTGCACTCACTGATAAGACTCAAAGATCAATTATATCAAAAACTTTAGAAAAATTGCCAACAACAGGAGGCTTTAAAATCTTACCCTTGAACCTCTGTGCTTTGCCTAGAAGGGATGGAGAAAGTAGGCTAATCTTAAATACAAGAGGACTGGTCAAAAAAGAGCAATAAATCTGAGGAATGAATGTGTATCTTCTGATCTATGTGCACAGTTATACAGACATCAATGTTGCCTTTTCAGTTAAGACTGGATATAATTAAAACTCTTCCTGGAAACTCATCTCTGTAAAGAAGCAGTATGGAATTTGTGCTGCTCTCCATGGTGCTGATAAAAATCCTGCCTCCTAAAACAAAGGCATTCTCCTCTTCTGGAGAAGTCAGAGTTCATTCTCTCTTTCCTTCCTTCCCTTTCTCACCTCACTGACCCCTATAGCGTATGTGTCTCTCTGTTTTCATGTTCATAAAGCTTGTGTAATTTTCTACACTGTTCCTTAATTGTAATGATGATTTTAAATATTTTTAAAGTTCTATCACATATCTAATGTTTACTATCACTCCCAGTCCACTCTTCAGAAAGACAAATTTCTTATTATCTCTCTATGGCAAACCTACCTATCTACAATCCATCTGAAAGAGGAAGGATCAGTTCATTTTTCTGATTAATTCCAAAGTTTCCAATTTGATATATGGTCTCTGGTATTTTTCTGGAAAAGAAGAAGGTCATCTGTTTCCTGGTCTCCATAATATACTCAGTGCCGGCCATGTTAATCCATGGCTCTGATCCCTTTCTGACCAGCTGCAAGCATAGAAGTCTTCTTTCTTCTGAATATTCAGTCCCTTTTTATTCTCAAAGAGTGAGAGAGGGGCATAATTGATTAGTAGTTCATATTCTTGAGGTACACTGAGCTTTTTTCTGGTAAGTGTGTAGCACTTAGCAGTCTTCTGCTTCCAGTGTCTCTAGGTCTGGGATGATTTTAATCTTCCCACAGTCACAATGTGTTCATGAAACAGAATTTACATCACCTTAGCCTTAAGTTGCAACCAACTCCTTCAAGGAGTTCAGCCTTTGGGTCTGATGCAGTTCTGTTTCTCCCAAGTCCCAAAGCAGCCACCCTTGGTCAGCTCATCCTTCCCAGAGAAGAAGCAGAACGGCCTGAGAGTAGGCCCTACCTGTGTCTGTGATGCCCTTCTCTCCTTGTCCACCTGCTCATTCCTACTCAGCAGTCAAAAACCCAATTCAACCATCACCTTTGCAAAGCCTTTTCTGACTCAATCACTCTAAACTCCCATTTCACCCTAGACAGGATTAGTTGTCTTTCTTTCTGGGTTCCCACAAAACCTTATTCATACGTCTCAAAACTAGGGACCCACATAGTTCAATTTTCAATGACCAAAGTGCAGCATCTGCTTGACAAAGAGTAAGCACAGAATTTTGCTGTTGTTTAGTTGCGAAGTCTTGGCTGATTCTTTTGTACTTCTTGAACCATAGCCCCCCAGGCTCCTGTGTTCATGGAATTTCCCAGTTAAAATACTGGAGTTGGTTGCCATTTCCTTCTCTGGGGATCTTCTGAACCCAGAGAGCAAACCCACACCTCCTTCATTGCAGGCAGATTCTTTACCACTGAGCCACCAGAGAAGACCAAGCACAGAACACATGGGTAAACACATAAAATGAACATGTCAGTGGGTAGAAGAATGGCTGGACAGATGGATGCAAGGATGAATGCGTGGGCAAGTGATATTGCCGAAATTTACTTTAGGGCTTCCCTGGTGGCTCAGATGGTAAAAAAAAAAATCTTCCTGCAATGCAGGAGACCTGGGTTTGACCCCTGGGCTCAGGAAGATCCCCTGGAGAAGGGAATGGCGGCCACTCCAGCATTCTTGCCTAGAGAATTCCATGGACAGAGGAGCCTGGAGGGTAATAGTCCATGGAGTTGCCAAGAGTCAGACATGACTGAGCAACTAAAACACTTAAATTTATGTTGCATCTTATCAATTCAGAGTTGGATGCAAAATAACAGATGTGTTATGTATTCTCAAAGAGCAAAGATGCTGGCGATTTCTTTCCTTCTTTTTCTTTATGCAGGTACCATCTCTTCTTCTTATTTCACCTTCTAGCCTATAACCAAGAGGATGTGATGTTGTAATTTGTCTTCTAGAATAGATTTCAAGCAGGTAAATATTTAGTCTTCTTGAGACTGAAAGTTTGGAAGATTATAACTATTCCTCTCCAATCTTCCCTTGAATCATGTCATTCCTTGTCCCCAGAATGAAAACATCACTTCTGTTCTCTAAAGACTGGTTCTACTCAAATAAGAAAAACTCTATTTCCACAGAAGTTCCTTTCAGATTCTGCTCATCAGATTTCTAGTGCCTGTCCATAAGGTCCTTTGAGGCATAGCTGTGCTTTGTTACCTACTCACAACCACACAGGGAACATGTCAAGCCAGAGGGGGACATTAAAAAAAAAAACAACTTTGCCTACATTTTTACATTTCTGATCCCTCACAAAAATGCATAGGAAAAATTATGTCTAACAAAAGCAACTATCTCATTATCCATTCAGCACATTTCTAAATTAAGCAAAATATTTTTTCAAGGTTATTATTTATTGCACAAATACTACCAGAAGCAAAGTTCCAGCCCAGAAACATGTCTCACCTCTTCTTCTATGGTGCCTTCTCGCCCTCATGCCTGAAAAATCTGTCTGCAGCCTGCAGACAATCTGCACTCTGCTTTTTCCAGTTAACTTTGCATAGCATTTTTATTAATATATTTGATGGCCGAGGGGCAGTGTTTACTTGCCCCTCGAAGAGGTGTAGGGAAAAGTTCAGATTCAGACAGATTGGACTCTGGCTTTGCTACTAACTTTCTGTGTAGCCTAAGTCTATTTATTAAAAGTCCTGTAAGCCTTGTTTGCTCATCAATAACAGGGGTGATAACAGCTTACTCACAGGATTACAGTAAGAGTTGATTTCTGTATACAAGGTCTTTCACACAGTTGTCTGGCTTATAGTAAACATTCATTTATGGGAGACTCACAAATAACAGTAATATTTTAAAACATGGGTCTATTGTGAATTAGAAAATAAAGCATGCATGAATAATTAAGATAAAGCATGAGATTGAATTCAAATAAATTCAGCTTTGGGAAAGATCTCCAGAATATTGAGAATTTATATTCATTCACCTAAATTTAGAGATACTTAAGTGGAAAAGCTTGAAAATAATTGAAGTCCATCAACTTTTGAAAGATAAGTTTGAGTGACCTGCTTCAGATCACACAGACTGTCAGAACTAGAGCTGAAAATAGAACTCACATGTCCTCAAAAATGGTTGAAAGGCTCTGATACCAAAAACCACCTCCCTGTCACCACCACCTCAACCAGTACAGCCCAGGAAGCAGACATCATTAATCAAATACTTTTGGGGGGATTACAACAGAGCAAGAGGGAAGGAAAGAAGAAACCTATATTGAGTATCAGCATGGTGGCCGTGACTAACAAAATATGGATGAGTCAGGCTCAGGCAGGACATGTAGCTCCCCAATGAGCATGCAGCTAGTGAGAGGGGAAGCTGGGATTCTAATCCACGGGCAGTGTGTCTCCAAAGTTGTTCTGACTAGAATTTGACTCAATGAAAACTGTTTTGTGGCTACCCAACCTGCATGAGTATTATGTTAGGGCACGACAGTGAGCAACACAGAAGCCGCCTTTGCATCCATGAGGCTTAAAGGACACGTCAAAGGTGAGCAAAATGTAATGAGAGTCAGGTAAGGTGAGGTACGGACAGTCTCCGTGAACTATTCATGTAATGCCAACAAGCAAATATGAGCCTCTGCTCTCTGTCCAGAGTTTACTTACACTATAGGTTAAACAGGCTCAAACAGGCTGGCCTGGAAATTTCACCACCATTAATCTTCTGCATGCATGATTTCCATCAGAAAATGCATGCTGAATTCTAAACTGATGTATGAACAGCTTTAGGAGCACAACAATACTCAAAGTTAGTACCTGCTTTTTATATGAAGCTGATTTACACCCACAGCTGATTTACCTTTCTCATTAGGTTTTGCTGAATGCAAAAAATAAAATTAGTGTCAGCATGTATTTCTGGAAAGTAGACTAATTGAAGATGGGAGGATCAATGAAACCACAAAGATTAATTATTGAGTATCGGCTCAGAATCCGGCACTATGCCCAGGCAATGTAGAAATATAGAGAAAACATAAGACTGAAACAGCCCTGTGCGTGGAGAGTCTGTAAACCAGACACGAGGCACGTTCGTAACAGCACTTCCAGCAGGTGGTAGTCTATGTCAGAATTCTGGGAGACTGGGGTAAGTATATGTCTTCGAAATGGGATGGGGCAGGGCGGAATTGGGGGAGGGGTGGTGTCAGAGATGAGGGCAATTAACCCAGGTTTCAAAATAGTTCTGCTTTGGATATTCAGAGAATTCATGATGGCAGTGGGAAGACTGATAACCATAGAGAAAGGCATAGGACAAGTGTGCCTCCCAAAATGTATAGACCATTGACTTCTCAGACTAGAGCTGGAGAGTCCTAGGAAATAGGTCTCAGGCGTAGTAAATGTAAGAGTATTTTGTCTTAAGCACCTTTGCCTCCCACCCCTATGCCTAGAACAGTGCCTGACAAACAATAGATGTTCACGTTCAAAGAGGTGGAAAGACACAACCTTTACTGCAAAGAGAAATTACCAAAAAAGTGCTGGTCCTCCTGCCATACATGCCAGACAGTCCTACTATGACAAGAATAAACATGACACTGCACACAACTAAACGCTGAACTCCGTGATAAGCAGCAGTTCTTAGCATGCTGCAGGGAAAGTGACTGAGGCTGGGCACACAGAATCGAGGACGATTTATTAACAGGAGGGAAACCGGGTTTGGCTTTCAGATGTCCCAACTGAGATATGTAGTGGGGTAAGACAGAAATGAATACACGGGAATCCAGACAAATATATTAGGAAGCAACAGGAAGAGATGGGACTGTGGTTTGTAGTAAGTAATTTGGCAAGCCAAACAAAACACATCTGTGAGCTAGATTCAGGCTGTGAACTACCAGTTGAAGGCCATCAGGATAAGAAGAAGGAAGAAAAAGTATCCTGCGACATGGAGGGAACAGGCCAAGGACACACAGAGAGCAAGAGGCAGGAAGGCTCAGTGGAAGAGTCAGAGGGGTCTCCCCAGAACCCAGAATGCTGCTCAAAGTGGTAGGAAATGTGGCTGGAGAGAAAAAGCTAAGCTGAGTTTATATTCCTGGTAGAGGGAAAGGTAATAAATAGAGAGTGAAAGACAACTTCAGGATGCTATGCTGCTTGGAGGAATTGTACTGAAACTAAACACCTTTTTCCCCCAATCTTGGCTGCTAAATCAACTGTGCTTATCTCTAAGACTAATGTTATCTAAAATCACCCTGAGAAAATGTCCACTCTAGAGTTCTTGGGTTGTTTTCTGGAAACTTCCCTGGTGCAGTCACCGGTGGCTGTCCCTGCATTGCCTATGACAGCTGGGACTCTTTAGACAGAGCTGTAGATCAAAAGCATCTTCAAAAACAGTACTTTCTTCCTCACTTAAGGATTTACATTTCTACCAGTTGAACAAATCAAAGTTATAGTTCCCTCAGTAACTGTAACCTGGGCCAACTATAGTGATATTTTTCTGCTGCTGAGCAGTCTTTTAACTCATGCCTCCCAGCTGTGAACAGGAGATTTAATTCAAGCAATATATAAGAAATGTTTTTTGGAAAACAAGTGGCTGGCCCAGAGAAGGTTTAGTGTAAATGGCTATTCCTTTCAACTTGTGCTTTTATGCAATTGTTCCCTACAGACAGAAATCTTCACAGCATCCTCCACAGTCGTCTGAACAGAAAGGTACTTTCTCTACTCTCATAAGTTGTCAACTTGCCTATTCATGGGTCAGAGCCCAGATTTGCCATTGCAGGCAGCTGGTATTGATTGAAGGCTCCACAAACTGCCAGGACTGAGATGAGAGAGTAATGTGATCAAAGCTCTTACCCAGGAGACATACTGCAAGAGTGTCAAAAAGCTCATTAATCAAGACAAATAAAATTTAATGCCATATTTAAAAAAATACAAATCAAGGCAGAAAAATACATGATGAACAAAATCTTAAAATACTGGTTTTTAAAAATGTTGCATTGAAATACAGCTTTTCTTGATTACTGAATTTTTCATGCCCAATTATACTTTGTCCCTAGCCTCAGACAAATGTATCACTTGCCCAACCCTCATCCAGGCCCTGGGAAGCAGTTGGGAGAGAGCTAAGAGGGCATAGTGAATTTAGTTGCAGGTTAAAGTGCAGCACTAATATGCCAGCAAATTTGGAAAACTCAGCAGTGACCGAAGGACTAGAAAAGGTCAATTTTCACTCCAATCCCAAAGAAGGGCAATGCCAAAGAATGGTCAAACTACTGAACAATTGCGCTCATTTCACACGCTAGCAAGGTCTTGTTTAAAATCCTTCAAGCTACGTTTCAACAGTACATGAACTGAGAACTTTCAGATGTACAATCTGAATTTAGAAAAGGCAGAGGAACCAGAGATCAAACTGCCAACATCTGTTGGATCATAGAAAAAGCAAAGGAATTCCAAAAACCATCTATTTCTGCTTTATTGACTATGCTAAAGCCTTTGACTGTGTGGATCACAACAAACTGGAGAATTCTTAAAGAGGTGGGACTACCAGACCACCTTACCTGCCTCCTGAGAAAATTGTATGCAAATCAAGAAGCAACAGTTCAAACCCGACATGGAACAACAGACTGGTTCCAAATTGAGAAAGGAGTACGTCAAGGCTGTATATTGTTACCCTGCTTATTTAATTTGTATGCAGAGTACATCATGTGAAACACCGGACTGGTTGGGTCACAAGCTGGAATCAAGTCTGCCAGGAGAAATAACAACCTCAGATATGCTGATAAAAGCACTCTAATGGCAGAAAGTGAAGAGGAACTAAAGAGCCTCTTGATAAGGGTGAAAGAGGATAGTTAAAAAGCTGACCTGAAACTCAACATTAAAAAAACTAAGATCATGGCATCCAGTCCCATCCCTTGGGGCAAATAGAAAAAGTGGAAGCAATGACAGATTTTATTTTCTTGGGCTCCAAAATCACTGTGGACCATGACTGTGGCCATGAAATTAAAAGAGGCTTGCTTCTTGGCAAGAAAGCTATGACAAAACCTAGACAGCATATTAAAAAGGAGAGACATCATTTTACTGACAAAGGACAGTATAGTCAAAGCTAGGATTTTTTCAGTAGTCAGTCATGTAAGGATGTGAGAGTTGGTCCATAAAGAAGGCTGAGTGCCAAAGAATTGATGCTTTCAAATTGTGGTGCTAGAGAAGATTCTTGAGAGTCCCTTGGACAGTAAGGAGATCGAACCAGTGAATCCTAAAGGAAATCAACCCTGAATATTCATTGAAAGGACCGTAGCTAAAGTTCTGATACTTTCGTCACCTGATGTGAAGAACCATCTCTTTGGAAAAGACACTGATGCTGGGAAAGATTGATGGCAAAGGAGAAGGGGGCAACAGAGGATGAGATGGTTGGATGGCATCACTGAGTTGATGGACATGAATTTTGAGCAAGCTGCAGGAAATAGTGAAGGAGAGCGGAGCCTGGCATGCTGAAGCCTACCGGGGCACAGATTTGGACACGACTCAGTGACTGAACACCAGCAAACTCTTAAGCTTTGGTCATGGCAAATAGAGGAATACTGAATAACACCTTGAGAATTATTTCTAGTTGGTGCTGAGTTCTAGTCAACCATCAACAAAAACTGTCTACTGATTTTCCAGTTGGCTCCCCTGACAATAAATGACCCAAAGACTATCTAGTAAGTTATGCCAAACCATCCACTTGCTACACTTGCCACACAACAATCAGGTGGCTTTCAGGTGCCAACACTGGCCTAGGAACTGCCACATGGATAAGGCTAACAAACAGCCCTGGCAGGTGCTGTCTCGTGCAAGGTCCTCATGACCAGGACAGGCTGCAAGACCCCTCCATATTCTCAGTCCCCACAGCTTCATCCTCAGCTAATGCATGCTGATATACCTGAGTCAAGTACTTAACCAATAACTCACTTAGGAGGAGCTTCCAATCACCTCCAGACAGACTGGGGCAGTTAACAGACTGGAATCCTCTAGTAAGGCTAGTCATCTAGCCTTACTAGAGCATTAGGAGCACCAGGAGCCCTGGTGAGGGCCAGGTGCCCGCAGGTGATGGCTCTGCTCCAGCAGCAGCACCTGCGCTCCTTTTCCAGGCCCCCGTGGCACCTGCGAGGGCTCCAAAACATCTGGCTGCCACCAGGGCTGCTTGCGGTCTCCCTTCAGTGCCAACGGCGTACCGAGTGCTCCCTAGGCCTGGGACCTGTTTGCCATTCTCCCAGATGAATTACAGGGATGTTTCAGAAGCACCCCGGAAGAGTGGAAAGAGCACAGGAGCAAAGGGAAGTGGTGAAGGAAGAAGCAAAGCCACGTGGACCCAGTAGAGATTATCCACTGAGTACAATGCTGCATGCATTCACGGATGTTCCTGGCACACCCATCCAGGGACACGGCAACCTTATTTTCACCAAGAGATTACTTGACTTCCCAGGATTCCCCAGATAATCAGAAGCAGAGTGAGCACACTCCCCAGCTCTGCTCACCCCTGTAGCTTCAGCATGTGGGGTAGCACACACAGTTCTTCCTGTTGTTTGTGGGATGGATACACGAATGCAGCCTAACTCTTACCTCCACCAGGGAAATGATGCTAGCAAAGTGTTAAGTGGTAGTGTGTCAGTGAAGTCATGGAAGACACAATGATGTGTGAAAGGCTGACTCTGGAGTGAGACAGGGTGAGTCCCTGCCGGCTCTGCCTTTTACTAACTCTCTGAACTTAGTTAGGAATGTCACCAAGCTTCCCACACCAGTAGATTGGGAATAATAGAACTGACCTTGCCATGCGTTGGCCAGAAATGGAACAGCTGTGATGTGTGAGAAAGCACTTCGCAGGCTGAAGGGCACCCAGCAAGAAAGGGTCCCATGTGTTACTGCCCATGACACTGCCATGCCATTCCCCTGGCCTAGGGAGAGGACACTTAACATCTCAGATGCGCAGGAAGAGCAATAGGCAAATTAAAAACGGCCTTAGACACAGCAGAAGTATAGGATTCTCATCTATTTTAACTTTAAGTTTAGAGCTTAATTGGCTGTTCTGTTTGGAATGCCTCACAGACAAAAGAATTTCAGCAAGTCTTGTCTTCCTGCCTTTCATGTGATATATGAGGGAGCAGATAGGTTAGAAGAAAACCCCACTGCTTCTGCAGGGTAGTATTGATCCTGGGAGCTAATTGATAATGCAAAGAGGCAGCATCAGCCTCTCTTCAAGCCTGCATCAGGCACGCTGCCTGGGATTCACAGGAGCCCAGAATTTCAGAGGGAGACAGCCAAGCACAGGGGGGCAGGGCCTGCTTCTATCACATGTGGAAGGTCCAGCAGTACTAGACCAAAAACACCCCTGAACAGACGACTCCCTGTGCCCACCTCGGGCCCTCCTCCACCCAGGGGACCTTGCTGCTGCTGCTGCTGCTAAGTCGCTTCAGTCGTGTCTGACTCTGTGCGACCCCAGAGACGTCAGCCCACCAGGCTCCCCCGTCCCTGGGATTCTCCAGGCAAGAACACTGGAGTGGGTTGCCATTTCCTTCTCCAATGCATGAAAGTGAGAAGTGAAAGTGAAGTCGTGTCCGACTCTGCGACCCCATGGGCTGCAGCCCACCAGGCTCCACCATCCATGAGATTTTCCCAGCAAGAGTACTGGAGTGGGGTGCCACTGCCTTCTCCCAGGGGACCTTAACAGAACTGAATTTGCTAATGCCCTTTTGCAGTCAATGTCAGCTCCTCTGTAAGGAAGGGATGTGAGGGTGAGTGGATGTGTTTGTGTGTTTTAAAATACATGCACCCAAATTCACACCTGTGCATTCAACATAGTAGCTGAACTGCCTGAAGCAGGTAGGGAAGGTAGGGAGTGGAAGCAAGAGATAAGGACAAAGGCAAAAAACACACACACGTACATGAAACCAGAGAGGGCCTTGCAAAGACCGACGAGGAAAATGCGTCATAAACTGTGTGATTAACTCAACCTCTGCACTTGATATCCAAAGTGAAAGTTGCTCCGCCATGTCTGACTTTTTGTGACCCCATGGAATATATACTCATGGGATTCTCCAGGCAAGAATACTGGAGTGGGTTGCCATGCCCTCCTCCAGGGGATCTTCCCAACCCAGATATCAAACCCAAGTCTCCCGCATTGCAGGCGGATTCTTTATGAGCTGAGCCATCAGAGAAGCCCAAGAATACTGGAGTGGGTAGCCTATCCCTTCTCCAGTGGATCTTCCTGACCCAGGAGTCAAACCAGGGTGTCTTGCATTGCAGGCAGATTCCTTACCAGCTGAGCTCCCAAGGAAGACAAAAAGAGGAAGGAGTATACCCTCTCAGNGGGTAGCCTATCCCTTCTCCAGTGGATCTTCCTGACCCAGGAGTCAAACCAGGGTGTCTTGCATTGCAGGCAGATTCCTTACCAGCTGAGCTCCCAAGGAAGACAAAAAGAGGAAGGAGCATACCCTCTCAGCAACCAGAGTGGAAGACCCGATGGAGAAGTCAGGCTCTGCCCCTGATGCGGACAAGCCATATTCATTCACTTTTCCATTCCTTCAATAGATAGCCAAGCTTCACACAGGATGTGCAAGGGGAAGGGGAGGGCTACATGGCAGAGCAGGGCACTCCCAGTTACAAGAGAGATGGTCCACAGAGGATGATAACCCTGGCGTGAGCTCTATGGACCACAAGAGAGGGCTGTGGAGGAGGGCTAGAGAAAACTTCCCAGGGAAAGTGAAGGTTCATCTGGCTTCCGAACATTAGGTAGGATTTAGCTAGGCAAAGAGAGGAGGCAGTGCACTTTGACAATGCAGACAGCACACAGCAGCCCAGCAGAGAGAGTGTGGGCACTTGAGGCACTCAAAGAACTTTAACGGACAGGAGGCTGGAGAGTCAAAGTGGAATCGGCAAGAGGCAAGGGAGGAAGGGTAAGCTCTGTGAGGTGGCAGGAGTGAGGCGTGCTCTCTCAGCTTCGGTGTTCCGAGCCTGCAGGAGACACAGCAGAAAGCAGAACATGGCGATCGGTGCTGTCGTGCCAGTCTGAACACACGGCCACGAACACAGACCCGCCTTAGGACGAGGGATGCAGGGAGGACATGGAAGTGAGACTGCTGACAGGAATTATTACCCGGGCTGAACCTAAGAGGAGTTTGGGATTTTGCTTACATAAAAAGAACAGGAATAGGAAAGGACACTTCAAGCATAAGCAAAAACCCTCTCTACCAGTGTCTAAGTTGATGAATAAAGATGATAGCATAAACCCCAAACCAATCATGACTCTCAGAGGGCCTTGGTAAATCTCAGGTTTAGTCAATGGACTAAAAAGGCTTTGTTTTTGTTTTGTTTTCAAGCTGATTCTGCAGATTCTCTACCTTTATGATGCAGATACACCCAACACGATCCCCTCTTCAGAATCAGGAGTCATCTTTACCCACTTTGTGATCGCTACACAGGGTACAACGTGACCACTCTCCTATCTGTCGGAGAAATGAAACATACAAATGAAAAGCCTGATTTAAGTGGGGGCGGGGTGGGGGGGGGAGCCAGCTCCTCCAGGTCTGGCACAAGATTGAATTTTATGAGTTACTTGGCAGCTGGCAAAGCACAGAACGAAGCCAGTTTGAAACCGTCTTTCAAAGTAACCTAAGCTGACAACTCAGCTTGCTCAGGTGAGGGGGAAGAAAGGAGTTAATACAGGACATAAGGCAGAAGTCAGGCCTTTGCCTCTTCACCTGAGCCTGTCCCTCTCCTGTGTTAAAGTGCAACTTAAACAAGCGAGTGAGGGAACATAACAGGACCATTAGGAAACATCAAGGGACTTCCACAGTGGCCCATCTGCCTGCCAACGTCACAAACATGGGTTTGACCCCTGGTCTGGGAAGATCCCACAGGCCATGGGACAACTAAGTTCAGGTGCCACACCTACTAAGCCCACTTGCTGCAACTACTGAGTCTATGTACCCTAGAGTCTGTGCTCTGCAAAAAGAGAAGCCGCTGCAATGAGATGTGCACATGTTAAAATAAGAGTAGAACACGTTTGCCACAACTACAGAAAGCCTGCATGTGACAATGACTCAGCACAGTCAAAAGTGAATTTTAAAAAATTATATATNATGGGTTTGACCCCTGGTCTGGGAAGATCCCACAGGCCATGGGACAACTAAGTTCAGGTGCCACACCTACTAAGCCCACTTACTGCAACTACTGAGTCTATGTACCCTAGAGTCTGTGCTCTGCAAAAAGAGAAGCTGCTGCAATGAGATGTGCACGTGTTAAAATAAGAGTAGAACACGTTTGCCACAACTACAGAAAGCCTGCATGTGACGATGACTCAGCACAGTCAAAAGTGAATTTAAAAAAATTAAATATATATATATCAAGACCTAAGCTTAGGCAGACAAACCTTCTTGAAGAAGGTAGTAATAGGGAAACACAGCTTCCTCATGCCAGGCCTGCTGTGTCGGGCTGTGTCATTACACAAGTAATGACAACCTATTGAAAACAAGCTTGGCAAGCATTCTTTCCCATTCCTCAAACACACAAGGTCCCCCAAAAAGGAAGCTCGGCAACCTCCACTGCAATTACTAAATTTCCACACGTGGCTCTGCCCCTTGGCAATGGCTTAGGAGGTAGGTATAGCCCATGCTTGAGCTGGAGAGACAGGCTATTCCATGGTGCCAAGAGAAAGTCAGTTTAAAAATAGATGGCTATTTTGTTATCAACACAGAGGATCCAAGCAACCAGAAGAATAATCAAAGGCATTTACCCTAGAAGTCTTTCTTGTTTTTTTTTTTTCTTCCAAATTTCCAATTTTGAGAAGTTGGTGCCTGAAGAAACCAAAAGCATGTCTGATGGTTTGGATTTTCAAAGTCAGATCTTCACACAGGCCATGTCCCTACTACCACATAAAAATGAGCTGATGAGCACAAATGAAGATGTTTGAAGACTGTCACTTTACAGTTTATTAAATGCCATATTGGAAGAGGAGATGGTATATAGACTGGAAAGGGCTCTTCAGTTAAGAAGGTAAAGAACTGAGGATGAGCCCAACTGTTCTTCCATTACTAGTGAATAGTGAAGATTAAAAAAAATTAGGTCACATTAGAGCAGTGGCTCTTACAGTGTAGTCCTTGGACCAGCAGTATCCATACCATCTGGGCATTTGTTAGAAAAATAAATAATCAGGCCTTGAAGCAGGAGGTAGATGCCTCCCACCCCCACCAAGTGAGCAATTGAAGCCCATTCCCTGCAGACATAAACTCGAAAATACCAACAGCAGGACAATCGAGGCAGGGGAGGGCAGTGCTTCCCTGACGGCTCAGTGGTTAAGAATCTGCCTGCCAAGGCAGGAGACACAGGTTTCCATCCTTGGGTCAGGAAGATCCCCTGGAGAAGGAAATGGCAAGCCACTCCAGTATTCTTGCCTGGGAAATTCAGTGGCCTGGCAGGCTACAGTCCAAGGGGTCACAAAACATTGGAACAACTGAACAACTAAACAACAACAGGACAACAACAATCAAGAGAGGAGCTGGGCCCTGCCCAGATAAGAGACCTCATATTTCTCATTCTCGAAGTCAAGGAGACCTTCCCAACTAGAAAGTTCCTTGGAGGTCAAAAGAAGAGTGATGCTAAGCTACCAACAGGCCTCTTCAATGGAATCCATCTTGGCTGAGAGATACACACTCTCACACTCACACACACACACATGAGAGGACCTTGAGACAAACCAAATAAGGACTCAGAAACAGGCAAATCAAAATGATTGACCAGAGGAAACCTGGAAGAAATTCCCCATGTAAGTGATTCTAAATACCACAAGGCAGTGACTCTCTCCATGGGTCTGCCTGCATCTATCCACATGGTCTATATTCCTTTCCTCCTAATAAACACTTTACTTGTTTCACTACTTTCTGTCTTTGTGGAAATTCTTCTCTGCAAAGCCAAAGGACCAGGGCCTTGTCATTGGCCACTGGCCTAGTGGCTAGGATTCAGTACTCTCACTGACGTGGACCAACCTCACCCTCTGGCTCAGAAGCAAAACCTGCTTCAAGCTGCTGCAGGCTGAGGTGACCCGAGATCAGCCCCTTCCNAGAAAGCCTGCATGTGACGATGACTCAGCACAGTCAAAAGTGAATTTAAAAAAATTAAATATATATATATCAAGACCTAAGCTTAGGCAGACAAACCTTCTTGAAGAAGGTAGTAATAGGGAAACACAGCTTCCTCATGCCAGGCCTGCTGTGTCGGGCTGTGTCATTACACAAGTAATGACAACCCATTGAAAACAAGCTTGGCAAGCATTCTTTCCCATTCCTCAAACACACAAGGTCCCCCAAAAAGGAAGCTCGGCAACCTCCACTGCAATTACTAAATTTCCACACGTGTCTCTGCCCCTTGGCAATGGCTCAGGAGGTAGGTATAGCCCATGCTTGAGCTGGAGAGACAGGCTATTCCATGGTGCCAAGAGAAAGTCAGTTTAAAAATAGATGGCTATTTTGTTATCAACACAGAGGATCCAAGCAACCAGAAGAATAATCAAAGGCATTTACCCTAGAAGTCTTTCTTGTTTTTTTTTTTTCTTCCAAATTTCCAATTTTGAGAAGTTGGTGCCTGAAGAAACCAAAAGCATGTCTGATGGTTTGGATTTTCAAAGTCAGATCTTCACACAGGCCATGTCCCTACTACCACATAAAAATGAGCTGATGAGCACAAATGAAGATGTTTGAAGACTGTCACTTTACAGTTTATTAAATGCCATATTGGAAGAGGAGATGGTATATAGACTGGAAAGGGCTCTTCAGTTAAGAAGGTAAAGAACTGAGGATGAGCCCAACTGTTCTTCCATTACTAGTGAATAGTGAAGATTAAAAAAAATTAGGTCACATTAGAGCAGTGGCTCTTACAGTGTAGTCCTTGGACCAGCAGTATCCATACCATCTGGGCATTTGTTAGAAAAATAAATAATCAGGCCTTGAAGCAGGAGGTAGATGCCTCCCACCCCCCACCAAGTGAGCAATTGGAGCCCATTCCCTGCAGACATAAACTCGAAAATACCAACAGCAGGACAATCGAGGCAGGGGAGGGCAGTGCTTCCCTGACGGCTCAGTGGTTAAGAATCTGCCTGCCAAGGCAGGAGACACAGGTTTCCATCCTTGGGTCAGGAAGATCCCCTAGAGAAGGAAATGGCAAGCCACTCCAGTATTCTTGCCTGGGAAATTCAGTGGCCTGGCAGGCTACAGTCCAAGGGGTCACAAAACATTGGAACAACTGAACAACTAAACAACAACAGGACAACAACAATCAAGAGAGGAGCTGGGCCCTGCCCAGATAAGAGACCTCATATTTCTCATTCTCGAAGTCAAGGAGACCTTCCCAACTAGAAAGTTCCTTGGAGGTCAAAAGAAGAGTGATGCTAAGCTACCAACAGGCCTCTTCACTGGAATCCATCTTGGCTGAGAGATACACACTCTCACACTCACACACACACACATGAGAGGACCTTGAGACAAACCAAATAAGGACTCAGAAACAGGCAAATCAAAATGATTGACCAGAGGAAACCTGGAAGAAATTCCCCATGTAAGTGATTCTAAATACCACAAGGGAGTGACTCTCTCCATGGGTCTGCCTGCATCTATCCACATGGTCTATATTCCTTTCCTCCTAATAAACACTTTACTTGTTTCACTACTTTCTGTCTTTGTGGGAATTCTTCTCTGCAAAGCCAAAGGACCAGGGCCTTGTCATTGGCCACTGGCCTAGTGGCTAGGATTCAGTACTCTCACTGACGTGGACCAACCTCACCCTCTGGCTCAGAAGCAAAACCTGCTTCAAGCTGCTGCAGGCTGAGGTGACCCGAGATCAGCCCCTTCCAACAAACCTAACGATCAGAACCCTGTTTTCACAGCTCCTCCCGGTCACTGGGATGGATATACACTCATGTCTAAGACCTTTTGCACTAAAGCTGTGGTCCTCCACCCTAGTGGCCTATTATCATCACCCCATGAGCGATACTCTGGCCAATGCCAGTCAAAGCACGACAACTAGGACTGGAACCTAGGCACAACTACTTTTTAAAAAGCTTCTCTTGTCATGTAATGTGTAGCCAGAGTTGAGAGCTTCCGTATCCTGGAATAAGAGAGATTTAGATTAGATACTTTGGGACTTCTGATTTTTGCTTTAACTCAAACTAATAATGGATCTTCTTCCTGGAAGAAAACGTTTTTGAGAAGAGGAAGGAGAGATTTCTATCTTCATGAGCTGGAGAAGTTGGATGTGAAGCTTGCACATGGTGCCAACACTGTGCCAAACCCAATGGCAGCAATACTGTTCACCCACTCACCAGCAAAGACAGCTGCTCATCCTGGGAAAGAGGTGGGTTAGCCCCGTGTTCAGAAGTCATCACCAAACCAGCATGCTCAGAGGCACTGGGCAGTGAGTGGCCCCAGGCCTCCCACACACCTCAAGTCCAGCTGCCACAGGCCCCACGGGGGCCCCGGGCCTCCCATGCACCTCAGGTCCAGCTGCTGCAACCCCCACAGGGGCCCCGGGCCTCCCGCACACCTCAAGTCTAGCTGCCACAGCCCTCAGGGGATCCCTGGGCCTCCCATGCACCTCGAGTCCAGCTGCTGCAGCCCCCACAGGGGCCCCAGGACTCCCGCACACCTCAAGTCTAGCTGTCACAGGCCCCACGGGGGCCCCAGGCCTCCTGAGCACCTCAAGTTCAGCTGCTGCAGGCCCCACAGAGGCCCCGGGCCTCTCATGCACCTCAAGTCCAGCTGCCACAGCCCCCAGGGGGGCCCTGGGCCTCCCATGCACTCGTTGGCTTTGAAGTCCCAAGANTAGGGATCAACATTAAGTTTTTGTAGCTGTTTTACAGTATGGATATATTTGTTCATTTGTCATACCCCTATTGATAGACATTTTTCACTAGCATAAATAGTTTAAAAAAAAGAATTACTTCCCACCTCCTTATGCACTATGGCTTTCATTTTAAATAAATTAAAACCTTTGCAAAGAAGGGTAACTCTCTTGGCACTGCTGTCTCAGGAAATATCTGGAAGGTTCTGAAATCCTACACAGCTTTCTTTCTATATTTCTCTTAAAACCAGCAAATCTTGAGGGAACTAAAAATTTAAAAACATTTCAAATCATCCCCACCTAGATGTTTCTAACACTAAAATATGACTCATAAGCACTGATTTTATTTTAATTTAATACAGCAAATAAGAGTTGAACATCTCTGATGGGGAAGGTGCTATATTTCTAGATGTACAGGGATAATATATGATTCTCACCCATTAGACACTTAAAACCTGACAGGGGGAGTCAGCAACAACACAAAGAGCAAAGGCAGCAGACAGAGTAAGGTAAAGGCAGAGGAAGGAGACACCATCTCATTCTGTCAGCTGTGTCAGAAGAAGGGTCTACACCTTCTTCTGGCACAGCATCCTGGTCTCACCCTGGGGAGCCCATCTGCGATGGACTATAATCCAAGAGATATTGTCACAAGGCTCCCTGCCTTCCTCTGGACAAGGGTCAGGTTCGGTTCAGTTCAGTTCAGCTGCTCAGTCATGTCTGACTTTGCAACCCCATGGACTGCAGCACGCCAGGCCTCCCTGTCCATCACCAACTCCCAGAGTTTACTCAAACTCATGTCCACTGAGTTGGTGATGACACCCAGCCATCTCATCCTCTGTTGTCCCCTTCTCCTCCTGCCTTCAATCTTTCCTAGTATCAGGGTCTTTTCCAATGACTCAGTTCTTTGCATCAGGTGGCCAAAGAATTGGAGTTTCAGCTTCAGCATCAGTCCTTCCAATGAATATTCAGGACTGATTTCCTTTAGGATTGGCTGATTGGATCTCCTTGCAGTTCAGGGGACTCTCAAGAGTCTTCTCCAACACCACATTCAAATGCATCAATTCTTTGGTGCTCAGCTTTCTTTATAGTCCAACTCTCACATCCATCCATGACTACTGGGAAAATCATAGCTTTGACTAGATGGACCTTTGTTGGCAAAGTAATGTCTCTGCTTTTGAATATGTTGTCCAGGTTGGTCATAGCTTTTCTTCCAAGGAGCAAGGGATCCTATTTAGGATATCCCCTTGATTTGAACCTCAAGGAAAATTTAAAGACAGCAATTGCTGACACTGCTAACATACTGAGTGCCTACAAGGTGCCAGGTGTATTTTAAGTGTCTTGCATGAATCACCTCCATTAATGTTCCCAGTGCCTATAGGAGGCAGATCATTTCCCCCCTTGTGCTGATGAGGAAACAAAGGGACGTGCTCCAGTCTGCACAGATGGTAGGTGGTAGCCCCTGTCTGACTGCAAAGCCTGTGCTCTTAGCCACCAGACAGAGGGTATTATCTCTCCAGGAGCTCACCTGTCTGCACAGGAGCGCCCTGGGAGGGCTGCCCATTGGTGGATGCTGCCTCCTCTCCCAGGGCTACTCTGAGTCTCCCCTCTTTGAAGACTGGTTCCCCAGCTTTTCTTCTCATTCTTGGACTACTCCTTATTATCCAAATGCACTTACTTTTACTTAAATTTACTAGAATAGGTTTATGTTGCTCACAGCCAAAGATTTCAACTAGCAGAGTTATCAAATGCTGTGAGGGCTTCAGAAGAGAGAAATAATCTATGGCTGGAAGGTGCATAGACACTTCATAGGCTCTGACAGAATCACATCCCTTCCCTCAGAGCACCAAAATCAGTTTGTAATTAAATTCTAACCAGTATAATTAATTAATGCCCATTCATCCAACCAAAGTGTAAGCTTCATGACTGCCAAATTAAATCTCAAGTGTCCAACACAGTATCTGGATAATAGTAGCTATTCAGTAAATCTTGGTGGAATGAATGAAAGAGGTGTCATTTGAAACGGTCACTGGCGAGAAATAATATTGCCATTGGTAGAGTGCAGATTTAGAGAACAGAGAGTGGTTTAGAGTACGTGGACCAGATCTGGTACACACATACAGTGGGATATTACTCAAACATATAGAAGCAGATAATAGTGCCATTTGTAGCGACATGGATGCAACTAGAGAGCATCATACTAACTGAAGTAAGTCGGACAGAGAAAGGCAAATACCATATGACATCACTTACAAGTGGAATCTAAACTACGGCACAAATGAACACATCCACAAAACAGACATAGAGAAGAGACTTGCAGTTCGGTAGCAGATGTGTTGAATAAGCTGTTACATATAGGACAGATAAACAACAAAGTTCTACTATAAAGCACAAGGAACTATATTTTATATATTGTGATAACCCATAAAAGACTATTATAAAGAATATATGTATATAATTGAATCACTTTGCTGTATAGCAGAGATTGGCACAACACTGTAAATCAACTATGCTTCCATAAAAATTTTAAAAATAAATAATAGAGTACATGGACCTGGATAAGTAGAATAGTCTCTTGGAAGTAGAATAATAGGAGATAATACTGAAAAGGAAAATTCTTAAATTCAGTGGTAGGCATAAAGTTATAGTTTGTGTCAGTCACTCAGTTGTGTCTGACTTTAGCGACCCCATAGACTATGGCTTGCCAGGATCCTCTGTCCATGGAATTCTACAGGCAAAAATACTGGAGTGGGTAGCCATTCCTTTTTTCAGGGGATCTTCTGGACCCAGGGATGGAGCCCAGGACTCCTGTATTACAGGCCAATTCTTTACCACCTGAGCCACCAGGGAAGCCCTAGAATAATAGAAGATAATATCGAAAAATAAAATTCTTAAATTCAGTGGTAGGCATAAGGTTATAGTTCTATGGAAAAAGAAAATTATAGGCAACAAAATTTTGATTCAGCTTTGTTCAGTAGTATAGATGTAATCAAGGGTTACAGGTTAATGGTATTTTATTTGGACTTAAGAAATGGTTAGCCTAAGGGCTTTTGAGAATACAAGGTGTTGAGTTAGCCATTATCCTTTGTTTAGAGAGATAAGAAAAAAGACTGTATAATATCTACATACTAATTACCATAAAATTTAAGTTAAATCTTTGCTTATCCCATATCTTGTCACCATAAGGTTGAAATTTTGTCCAAGTCTCTTTATTAAAAAGGCTACAGAAATTTCTTGCAACGTTTACTTAACAATTCATTTTAAAAGTTACCTTCTAAAAGATGTTGACTTGTAACTTTGAAACTTTTTGTTTGTTTCAGGAAATTGTCTGTGTAAGAATGCTTATTATATTGGGACTTTCCTGGTGGTCTGGTAGTTAAGAATCTGCACTACCAAAGCAGGGGTACAGGTTTCATCCCCGGATAAGGAACTAAGTAAGATCCCATATGTCATGAGGCACAGCCAGTAAATACATACATAAAGGTCCACAGAAATGGTGTGTCATTGATCCCAGATGGCATTTACCTAGTGTCCAAGTTTGAATGCATAAAGTTTGAATGCAGATCAAAACCTAATTGTCATTATAAGCAACAAGAACCAAACAGTAACCTTTCCTTGCTATCAATACCCAGGTTAGAAATCTTTAAAAATAAAAGAACGATGTTATAAGTAAAACTGAGTTCATTTGAAGTTGCAAACACTTTGTCTTTGGGAGACGGGCCTCACCAACTTCATGAAAATTAACTCCCTTCACTGATGTTGTCATAATTAACCCCCACCAGAGGAACTGTTCTTTCTTTTACTAAATTAGGTAAGGATTATAAAGTCTTCCTTTTTGAAAAGCTTATTTTGCTTGTAAAATAAAAAGAGATTGCAATAAAGGAAATTTAAAACAACGAAAATCTTGCTCTTCCACAGTTCTCTGGGCAAAAGGAGTCATAACAATATTTTTTTTAAAGGTGACTCATGTCACTGTGGGCTTCCCAGGTGGCACTAGTGGTAGAGAACCTATCTGTCCATGCAGGAGACATAAGATGTGAAGCTTTGATCCCTGGATCAGGAAGATCCCCTGGAGGAGGACACGGCAACCCACTCCAATACTCCTGACTGGAGAATCCCATGGACAGAGGAGCCTGAGGGCTACAGTCCACGGGGTCACAAAAAGTCAGATAAGACTGAAGCAGCTGAGCACACACAGTTCACGGTAGCATACAGAACAGCTGGAGGGACAAAGGCCGAGAGCAGAGGCCAGAGAATACGCCACTGCAGTAGTCCAAGCGACGCAAATGAGAATAGAACTGCTGGACTCTACCTCCCTGCATTCCTGCCCTCTGCCACAACATTCTTATTTTCTGTCGAAACTAAAGATTTGGCAAGAGCTTAAAGAAAGATCTGGAGAAGGAAATGTATGGTCTTGAGTTTAAAGCATAAAAAAACAGACTTTGTTTTAAAGCCTAAAACAACAGACTTTTGTGATCCAAGATTTGAAAACGTTTAAAACCTCTACATCTGTAAATGGGAATTCCCAGGTGGCTCAGTGGTAAGGAATCCACATGCCAACGCAGGAGACATAGTCTTGATCCCTGGGTCAGGAGGGTCCCTTGGAGGAGGAATAGGCAACCTACTCTAGTATTGTTGCCTGTAAAATTCTAGAGGCAGAGGAACCTGGTGGGCTACAGTTCATGGGGTCGCAAAGAGTGAGACGTGACTGAGTGGCTAACACACACACACAGGATCTACAGAAAGGAGCTCTGTTAAGTTAGACCAAGAGTTAATCCATTGAGGCAACTAATTAACTCACTCCTTCACTTCACTTAGTCAGTCTACCGTTTACTGAAGGTTCCCTAAGTGCCAGGCTCTATTCTTGGGCAGGAGAGAATGCCCATCACAGCAAGAGAGTCAACAGAGATAAGAGGCAGACTTAAATAGATAAGAAAAAACTGATGCCTTTACCTTCTAGGAATGGCAACTGTCATTGGCCATAAAACAGGGCAGCAAAGTAGTGAAGGTCAGGTTTTTCCTTTGAAATTCATTCTGGGAATTCCCCAGAGGTCCAGTGGCTAGGATTCTGCACTCCCAATGCAAGGGGTCCTGGTTCGATCCCTAGTCAGGGAACTAGATACCACATGCCACAGCTAAAGGTCTCATGTGCCACCACCAAGACCCAGCACCACCAAATAAATAAAACAAGAATATTTTTTAAAGTTCATTTTGCTGGTATTCTAGTTAAGATACTTCAGCCAGATCTCCTTACAAAGATATGGGTGTAAGGGAAAGGGACAGTTGAAAGATTTTAGGTGTTAATGAAGACCTCCTTGAGAAGTACCAGACTTTACATTCTACTTAAAATGGAGCTAAATTATTAGATTTTCATGAAAAAATACAACAGTGAGTTCTCCATCCGTAGAAATATTTAAAAAGTAGGTAGCTTAGCTGCTCCTGAGGACTTCCCTGGTGGCTCAGATGATAAAGAATCTGCCTGCAATGCAGGAGGCCCAGGTTCAATCCCTGGGTTGGGAAGATCCCCTGGAGAAGGGAATGGCTACCCACTCCAGTATTCTGGCCTGGAGAATCCCATGGACAGTAGCCTGCCAGGCTCCTCTGTCCATGGGATTGCAGAGAGTCAGGCATGACTGAGCAACTAACACACATATAGCTGCTTCTGAGAAGGAATGATGAAGAGGCATTCAAAGTATCAGATGCAGGGTTAACAAAATGATGGTTAAGTCCTCATCCAAAACTCTATGATTCACAAAACAGAGTTTGAAAGGAAGGGGCAGGAAGAAAGATATATTTGCTAGGTGGAAGGACAATGGATGTTTGCCTTGTTTATGAACAACTGAAGTTGTGGGAGCTCCAGACCAGGCCACAAGAGAATCAGTGGTTTTCCAATCTGAAAATCACCTACGTTACAGGTTATCAAACCTAGCATCCCACAAGATGAGGGCCCTTGGTTCTGAGAGTCAGCAAGATTTTAGCTGAGGAAGCCATTAATAGTGTGACCTGCTTTTCAGAAAGTACTTTGTCTTCTCATTAACCATGATTTCTCAGAAACGTCTGGCTCCTCTGTTTTGAGATGAAATAATTTTTCTCATTTGTAATTGGAGCTGTGAAATCATATTAGTCTGTAAAGCCTCAGGAAGCAGCAATTCTAAATTGTGACTTGATTGTGCAGCAAACAAACAGAAATGGTTTAAAAGATAAATACTGCAGAGCCTTAAATCAGTGTTTACATGGAGGGGCAATGGGCATCAGAGACCTGCAAACCTAGCCTGGGAAACTGAGCCCAAGCAAGGCTGGAGGTCTGCCGCCAGGTGATGACAAGTTCAAATTGGAATTCAGACCAGGCACTTAGGAACCTGCAGAGCTACTCAACACTGTATTGTCACAGAAAGGAGTTTTCTTCTGTCAAAGTGATTTGCAGAGACAAAAATGCAGTGTTTCTGGGCTCTGAATTCTTCCTTTTCAGAGAAAGTTTTATCCTTTGGCAGAAGGTGCCATTGCCTGAATTCATAAGTCTCTTGAAGTGTGATATGTTTTTGCAATAATTTCACAACTCAGGGACACTTCAAATAAGATGGCCTTTTTCATCGTCTCCTACTCCCCGCTATCAGCTCCATGGAAAGATCAGTGGATCCTTTGTACACTTTGGAAAACCACCTTGAGGTGCATCAGGTCACAGATATACCTGTGATAACAGCCACAGCTGCAGCCCCAGAGAAAAATGCTTCTGAGAACAACATCTGAACGAGCAAAGACACTCCCAGGCACACAGTCCACCAAGCAGACTTGATTTCTTCTTCTATCCCCAACATCTTCTCCACTGAGAAGTCAAATCCATCTAACCCCCGGGACAACTTCCTATATGCTCTGTTCCAAGTCTCCCAAACTGAGCCCCTCTTCCAATCTCAGCAGCAGGAATTTCCCAAAACTCAAACCTGACCACGGGACTCCCCTCCTTGAAGAGCTTCAGTAGAGCCTCTCCGAGGGCCCACAGGTGAGTTTCACACATGCTTCGGCAGAGCTGAAGGCCCACAATGGGCAGACATCACTCACCCTGCAACCTCCACTCCCACATCACTCCCCCTGCACCCTCCACTCCCACATCACTCACCCTGCACCCTCCACCTCCCACACCACTCACCCTGCACCCTCCACCTCGCACACCACTCACCCTGCACCCTCCACCTCGCACATCACTCACCTTGCACCCTCCACTCCCACATCACTCACCTTGCACCCTCCACTCCCACATCACTCACCTTGCACCCTCCACTCCCACATCACTCACCNATGTGCCACCACCAAGACCCAGCACCACCAAATAAATAAAACAAGAATATTTTTTAAAGTTCATTTTGCTGGTATTCTAGTTAAGATACTTCAGCCAGATCTCCTTACAAAGATATGGGTGTAAGGGAAAGGGACAGTTGAAAGATTTTAGGTGTTAATGAAGACCTCCTTGAGAAGTACCAGACTTTACATTCTACTTAAAATGGAGCTAAATTATTAGATTTTCATGAAAAAATACAACAGTGAGTTCTCCATCCGTAGAAATATTTAAAAAGTAGGTAGCTTAGCTGCTCCTGAGGACTTCCCTGGTGGCTCAGATGATAAAGAATCTGCCTGCAATGCAGGAGGCCCAGGTTCAATCCCTGGGTTGGGAAGATCCCCTGGAGAAGGGAATGGCTACCCACTCCAGTATTCTGGCCTGGAGAATCCCATGGACAGTAGCCTGCCAGGCTCCTCTGTCCATGGGATTGCAGAGAGTCAGGCATGACTGAGCAACTAACACACATATAGCTGCTTCTGAGAAGGAATGATGAAGAGGCATTCAAAGTATCAGATGCAGGGTTAACAAAATGATGGTTAAGTCCTCATCCAAAACTCTATGATTCACAAAACAGAGTTTGAAAGGAAGGGGCAGGAAGAAAGATATATTTGCTAGGTGGAAGGACAATGGATGTTTGCCTTGTTTATGAACAACTGAAGTTGTGGGAGCTCCAGACCAGGCCACAAGAGAATCAGTGGTTTTCCAATCTGAAAATCACCTACGTTACAGGTTATCAAACCTAGCATCCCACAAGATGAGGGCCCTTGGTTCTGAGAGTCAGCAAGATTTTAGCTGAGGAAGCCATTAATAGTGTGACCTGCTTTTCAGAAAGTACTTTGTCTTCTCATTAACCATGATTTCTCAGAAACGTCTGGCTCCTCTGTTTTGAGATGAAATAATTTTTCTCATTTGTAATTGGAGCTGTGAAATCATATTAGTCTGTAAAGCCTCAGGAAGCAGCAATTCTAAATTGTGACTTGATTGTGCAGCAAACAAACAGAAATGGTTTAAAAGATAAATACTGCAGAGCCTTAAATCAGTGTTTACATGGAGGGGCAATGGGCATCAGAGACCTGCAAACCTAGCCTGGGAAACTGAGCCCAAGCAAGGCTGGAGGTCTGCCGCCAGGTGATGACAAGTTCAAATTGGAATTCAGACCAGGCACTTAGGAACCTGCAGAGCTACTCAACACTGTATTGTCACAGAAAGGAGTTTTCTTCTGTCAAAGTGATTTGCAGAGACAAAAATGCAGTGTTTCTGGGCTCTGAATTCTTCCTTTTCAGAGAAAGTTTTATCCTTTGGCAGAAGGTGCCATTGCCTGAATTCATAAGTCTCTTGAAGTGTGATATGTTTTTGCAATAATTTCACAACTCAGGGACACTTCAAATAAGATGGCCTTTTTCATCGTCTCCTACTCCCCGCTATCAGCTCCATGGAAAGATCAGTGGATCCTTTGTACACTTTGGAAAACCACCTTGAGGTGCATCAGGTCACAGATATACCTGTGATAACAGCCACAGCTGCAGCCCCAGAGAAAAATGCTTCTGAGAACAACATCTGAACGAGCAAAGACACTCCCAGGCACACAGTCCACCAAGCAGACTTGATTTCTTCTTCTATCCCCAACATCTTCTCCACTGAGAAGTCAAATCCATCTAACCCCCGGGACAACTTCCTATATGCTCTGTTCCAAGTCTCCCAAACTGAGCCCCTCTTCCAATCTCAGCAGCAGGAATTTCCCAAAACTCAAACCTGACCACGGGACTCCCCTCCTTGAAGAGCTTCAGTAGAGCCTCTCCGAGGGCCCACAGGTGAGTTTCACACATGCTTCGGCAGAGCTGAAGGCCCACAATGGGCAGACATCACTCACCCTGCACCCTCCACTCCCACATCACTCCCCCTGCACCCTCCACTCGCACACCACTCACCCTGCACCCTCCACCTCCCACACCACTCACCCTGCACCCTCCACCTCGCACACCACTCACCCTGCACCCTCCACCTCGCACATCACTCACCTTGCACCCTCCACTCCCACATCACTCACCTTGCACCCTCCACTCCCACATCACTCACCTTGCACCCTCCACTCCCACATCACTCACCCTGCACTCTCCACCTCGCACATCACTCACCCTGCACCCTCCACTCCCACAGCACTCACCCTGCACCCTCCACTCCCACAGCACTCACCCTGCACCCTCCACCTCCCACAGCACGCCGCCACAGCCTCGCCACCCCTCTGGTGTCTCAGCTTTCACACACTGTTTTCTTTGCCCAGAATGTACTTATCCCATCCATCTTCACCTGACTAACACCTCCTTGCCTCTTAACTTAGTTGCCAAATCCCCTATGTCAACATTTCTGACATCCCAACTCTGACTGGGGTAACCCTGTTCTCTGCTCCTGTAGCACCCG
Source organism: Raphicerus campestris (assembly GCA_006410735.1). Lineage (NCBI taxonomy): Eukaryota > Metazoa > Chordata > Mammalia > Artiodactyla > Bovidae > Raphicerus > Raphicerus campestris. The sequence continues at coordinate 18,785 of SJYW01011514.1, read as the reverse complement.
GGTTAGACTTGTATCTTCCCATTTCTCATACTATGTGACCATGTCTATATAACAAGACAGATAATGAGATTCTTATTAATATCCCAGAAATGAAGCTGAAGCCCAAAGCTGAGGACAGAATAAACCCCACATTTTAAATTCAAATTGTCTCCAGTAGTTGTGGTATACCGTCATCTCTCATGTACAGGTATAGTCAAAATCACTGCAGATGGTGACTGCAGCCATGAAATTAAAAGGACACCTGCTCCTTGAAAGGAAAGCTATGACAAACCTAGACAGTGTATTAAAAAAGAGACAACACTTTGTCAACACAGAACTACATAAGCAAAGCTATGATTTTTCTACTAGTTATGTATGGATGAGAGAGTTGGTCCATAAAGAAGGCTGAGCACTGAAGAATTGATGCTTTTGAACTGTGGTGCTGTGGAAGGCTCTAGAGAGTCCCTTGGACTGCAAGGAGATCACATCAGTCAATCCTAAAGGAAATCAACCCTGAATATTCATTGGAAGGACTGTTGCTGAAGCTGAATCTCCAATACTTTGGCCACCTGGTATGAAGGGCCAACTCATTGGAAAAGACCCTGATGCTGAGAAAGATTGAAGGCAAAATGAGAAGGGGAAGGCAGAGGATGAGATGGTTAGTTAGCCTCACTGACTTAAAGAACATGAATTTGAGCAAACTCCGGGAAATGATGGACAGAGGAGTCTGGCTTGCTAAATTCCACGAGGTCACCAGGAGTCAGACATGAGTTAACAACTGAACAGCAACAACATCATCCCTTGTGGTCTTTTCAGAGGCACCAGTTCAGCACCAGGCTTCCCTGGTGGCTCAGCTGGTCAAGAATCCGCCTGCGATGGGGGAGAGTGGGTCCGACCCCTGAGTTGGGAAGACCCCCTGGAGGAGGACATGGCAACCCACTGCAGTCTTCTTGCCTGGAGAATCCCATGGACAGAGGAGCCTGGCTATATTCCATGGGGGTCGCACAAAGTCAGATATGCCTGAGCAACTAAGCACAGTTCTGCACCAGTCCTATACTGACCTGTAAACACCTCATCTCAGAACTGAGGGAGGGTCTCAGAGGCCTCTGGATAAAAAGCAATGCCCATACGAAGAAGGTATGACCTCTCCTCCCCGAGGCTAAGGTAGAGGGAGCAAGAGCCAGAAACATCACACACAAACATATGAAGATGAGACTGGCCCCTTATGGCCCTACTAGGGACACGTTTGCTGATCTTCCATCCCAGGTACATCCCGCTTCCACCCGCAGAATAAAGAGATTTGAGAACATCCAGGAGGCTCTCTCTTAGGGGAGAAAGGCTAAACACACGAGGTATCTATATCAGGGCCTCAGTCCCATCCTCAGTGTGGCTGCTCCATTTCTAAGCCTGCCTGTGGCAGCCTTCACTTGGAATTTCACTCCACTCAGAGCCAGCCTCTGACTTTGTCACCTGCGTAGGTTAATGGACTCTTCAATCCTGTTCGATTTTTCACAGGCTTTAAGGTGAATCTCATCCTTCTTCGGTCAAGTTCCTATTGACTGAAAGGCAAATTCAGTTCAGCTCATCCTTCCGGGAGACCGTGAGGAACTTGAGGTGATCAAGGCTTGCCCTGCTTTCGTCCCCTCCCACCAGCCTTTGAGCAAGCAGGGAAGACCCCTAATTGAAACCCAGCATTTACCCAGTTTGCAAAGCTGAGCAGTGCCAGCCCAGCTCCGCTCAGCTGTTTTCCTTCTGCTTGGTGTGGGCAGCACTTACAGGTGTCAGAGACCACCTGGTTCCATCAGCTGGGCATGCAGGAGAATGACCACACACAACTCCAGTCTGACAGCAAATGGTTCTCACAGCCTCCCTCCTCTAGCTGCTGTGTCATGAAGAAAAGTAATTCCACCCACCGGGAAATCAATAACTACCCACCAATTTCATATTGCAGATCAGATTACAAGGCTTTTACAACTCTACCAGGCTTGTCCCCCAACACAGTCTTAAGCAGCCCCTCATGATTCACTCTCATTACCGTCCCAGAAGCAGGCCTAATTACAGCATCAGAGTCATCCCTCACTCTCCTCCAGCCTGCCTCCACTGTGACTTTCATCTCCGCTCTATGAACCCTGAGGGCCAAAATCTGTCTCCCCAGCTCAACATACACAGATGATTCAGAGATGTCAGAATTCAGCAACTGTAAACATTCTTGTCGGGTATCTTAGAGGGGTGAAAATATAATTAGGTAGTAAATCCTAAAGAAGAAACATACTTTCAGAACTTTATTCTAGATACTCACTTGAAGTCCAAACCAAGCTATTGCTTTTGCCATATTATCCTCTACATTTAGCATAAAACATGAAAATGCACTAAGCCTATAAGTGAATCCTCTGTAACAAGGTAGAGTTTGTCATTCAGAAACACAGTCACAGTCAGGGCAGGAAGGGTAGGCTGATGTGTAATTGCTGGAATTTTCAAGATGATGTATGTTTATATCCAAAAAATGTCACACTGGTTATAAATATAATTTGTAATCTCTACATGAATATATTTCTATCCTTAAACATGTACAGAGATGATTACTGTAACGGGCACTGTTCTCATGGATATTATGTTCTAATGGAACATCAGAAACTATTTAAGGAGATAATAACTGTCTTAGTTTGGACTCTCCAGAAGCACACTTGGAGATGAGGTTTGGGTGGTGGTGACACACTTATCAGGAGATGTTCCAGAAGACCCTGGAAGCAAAGCAGGGAAGTGGGACCAGGAAGGAAAGGAGCCAGGGAGGCTGCCAGTCTCACAGAAGGGGGGCTCTTGGGACAGTGTGGGCCACAGGGGTGAAGTAGCTGGAGTATTTAGACATCGGGCATGGGCGGTCTCAGGCACTCTGGTTGTTCTCAGTGTCCGGGCAAAGGAGGCCTACAGCTGGAGGGCAGCTGGGGGAGGCAGGGCTGGCTCTTGGGAGGGAGAGGCCTCCATCACGGCTGCAGGAGATGCGGACAGAGCCCTAAGCGCTGATGCCACGGAAACAGTGACAACAGCCGCCAGCAAGCCAACCGACTGAGTAACCTGAGAAAGAGTCTCGGGGTCCAGGGAAGACTATTCCACGTGGAGGAGTTAAGACAGTCTCTGAAATAGAGAACGTACGCTGAGACCTGAGGGTGAGAAGGGAATAGCCTACAAACATCTCAGGGAAGACCATTCCCAGCAGAGGAAATGGTGTGTGAAAGTCCTGGGGTAGCAATTTGCTTAATATGTTGGAGTAATCACTGGAAATACGTGTGGCCACATGATGGGAAATGGAAGGCATAATATCAAGGTGTGGCCAGGGCCAGGTGCCATCAAGGCCCTATAAGCAGTTTGATTACTAGGTGGAGATAAAAACACTTTGCTTTTGTATTTTCGGGCTTCTCCAGTGGCTCAGCACTAAAGAATCCACCTGCAATGCAGGAGATGCAGGAGACATGGGTTTGATCTCTGGGTCAGGAAGATCCTCTGGAGGAGGGTACAGCAACCCACTCCACTATTTCTGCTAGAAAAATCCCATGGACAGAGGAGCCTGGCAGGTTATCATGGTCCATGGGGTTACAAAGAGTTGGACACAACTGAAGTGACTGAGCATGCATTTTCAATAGAGGATAGGGGCAGGTCTAGAGAGGAAGGCAGGAGAACACCAAGGAGGCATTTCCTTAGAGGGGGAAAAGAAGTACAGTGTTTATTAAGCCCTTACCGTTAACCAGGCATCCTGTCTATGAAGAAGTATCCCATTTTACCTATTTTATGGATGAGGAAACTAAAACTCAGAGAGGTTCAGAAACTTGCCTAATATTGCACAGCTAGTAAGTGGCAAAGCTGGGATTTAAACCTAGAAAATGTGACCTCAGAGCCCATTTTAACATCTACTAAACTACCCTGGTTCATTATAATAACAGTGAAGGGGAAAGAAGATGAAAACTTAATTCATTTGCAGCTGGAGAGACCAAGGAAAATGGACAGACTTAGGTTACAATTCAGAGGCAGACTCGAACTTGCAGATAGGTTAGGTGTGTAAGCAGATGTATTGGGAACATTTGAGTGAGATAATAATACACTCACTTTAGGGTTTATCAAATTAGGATCTAATCCTGGAGCCCATTTCATTGTTTCAACCAGCGAGTGATAGAAGACTAAGACTCCATCAACACTTCTCTGATTGTGAGAAGTGGCTGCAGAGACGCCCATCATCACACCTTCTGGAAGCTATTAGTGCGTAATCATGTGTCCTGGCAGGTGACCTCTGTGCTTTCCAAGATCATCTACACTGCCACTGCGACCAGCCTCCTCCCAACCAGGATCTCATTAAACCACAAGCTAGCTCCATAGAAAGTGATTTTAGGACAATAAAAGAGCAGATACGGCCAGTTGAGTAGCAACCCCAAATCTGATTTGCTCCCTAATGTTTAGAATGATTACCTTCATGATGCCACACCAGATGAGTCTAGAAGACTGTCTCACCCACTTCCTAACCCTGGCTAATGGAAGGAGAAGCAAATGAAATGCTTGGGGTTGAACCAAGTGGCCTCTACACTGGACAATCCAGGCAGTCTTTAAAGAAGGATTCTCATCACAGCAATGTGCTCCATTTCAAATTCATGTAAGAGAAGAAATGGGTCAAGGTAGCTTTTTAACTGGGAGGGGCTGGGTCTTACATCCTTTACCCTCATTTTACTCCAATTCAGTGACATCTGAAATTCAAATTCATTTATAAGCACTTAGGGTACCTATTACAACAGTCAGTACCATGCTCAGCCCTCCAGAGCTTACCATCCTTGACCCACTGCCTCTCTCCTGCACCATGCTACACAGAGCCTTTAATCCCTTCACCCCACCCCATCTCCCCTGGAGACTCACACAATTCCCTGTCTCCATGAGTTTCAATCTCTACTTAACTCCAACTCTTTCACCTTTCAGTCTTTCTGATAGGGCTTTCTCAGCAGCAGGAGTCATATTTTAATAAGGGGTAGAAACCATTTGTCTAGAAATCCAATGAGAATGAAAGGGAGCAGGAGTGTGAAGAACCAGGGATGAGAGCTAGGTTTCATATGCTGAAACCTAGGTTCAGGGTACCATATTGGAAAATTACTTAATCCTTACCAAAACCTCTTCTGTATATGGTATTGTCCCAATTTTACATATGAGAAAATAGGATCTCTAAGTCGCTTGCTCACAGTAGGATCAGTCAGCTAGTGTGATCCCAACAGAGGCAAGATTTCAAGGCAGACCATCATGTGACTCCAAGGCCAGCACTGTTCCAACTTCACTCACAGACTCACGAGTGCAAATAATTATTTCCAAATTCTAGAGTCCGCAGACTGGAGGCAGACACCCTTTGAATTTGTTAGCTCCCTTAAGCTCGACTTAAACAGAAAGCCCAAGACCCTGGCTAGTTAGTGTGTTTAATGGCTCACTGTTTTGTATGTTCTGGTGAAAGTTACAGTATCTAAGACTAAAAGGACTAAGACAAACAAATCCTAATCCTAGAATCATAGATTTAAGTAAAAATTAACATCTATCAACTCAGTGATTTAGTCTTCAGTTTAGTCACACACTTCTTTCATATTTTAAAATTCAACCAATCATTAATTCAACTCCAATTGGTTGAGCTTACCCGTCTCACTGCAGTTGGCTAGCAGACAGCAGTCACAACCTTCAAACCTCACTCGTGTTCCCCAGAAGACAGTGAGAGCCTGGGGTGAGATATCTAATCTCAGTCATGTCTCCTGCAGCTCAGAGCACAATGCCTGTCACACAGTAGGATCCTAATAAGTGTTAGATGAATGAATGAGTCTTTGCAGACGTCAGAGAGAGAGCCCCATCTGCCTATACCAAGGGCAATTCTCAGAAGCAGAAACCTACTTAGTGCTGGGTTATTTATTCATTATGCTATGCTGTCCTTGAAGAATGCAGATGGCAATGGCTGAGGGCTGGAGGAAAGGTGACCAGGTGTGTTTCTTCACCTTCGCCACTTTCCTTGAGCAGCCACTCCTGTAACATCTTCCCATCTTTGACTTCACCCGATCTCAAAGGCAGGGATGGGGAAGTGGGCAGAACTCTAGACTGAGTGTTCAGAGACCTACGTCTGCCAGGCTGTGTGATGTCAGATGTATCATTCTACCTCTCTCCCTTCAAAAAATGGGGATTAAAATGCCCAGAAGAGGATCTAAATAAAGCATACAAGTTCTGTTGTAGGTATAGGTGTACCTCAGAGAGATTGCCGGTGCAGTTTCAAACCGTTGCAATAAATCAAAATGCTGCAAGGAAACAAGTTGCATTTTTGTGTGTGTGGCTTCCTAGAATATATGAAAGTTACATTTACACTATACNCCAAGACCCTGGCTAGTTAGTGTGTTTAATGGCTCACTGTTTTGTATGTTCTGGTGAAAGTTACAGTATCTAAGACTAAAAGGACTAAGACAAACAAATCCTAATCCTAGAATCATAGATTTAAGTAAAAATTAACATCTATCAACTCAGTGATTTAGTCTTCAGTTTAGTCACACACTTCTTTCATATTTTAAAATTCAACCAATCATTAATTCAACTCCAATTGGTTGAGCTTACCCGTCTCACTGCAGTTGGCTAGCAGACAGCAGTCACAACCTTCAAACCTCACTCGTGTTCCCCAGAAGACAGTGAGAGCCTGGGGTGAGATATCTAATCTCAGTCATGTCTCCTGCAGCTCAGAGCACAATGCCTGTCACACAGTAGGATCCTAATAAGTGTTAGATGAATGAATGAGTCTTTGCAGACGTCAGAGAGAGAGCCCCATCTGCCTATACCAAGGGCAATTCTCAGAAGCAGAAACCTACTTAGTGCTGGGTTATTTATTCATTATGCTATGCTGTCCTTGAAGAATGCAGATGGCAATGGCTGAGGGCTGGAGGAAAGGTGACCAGGTGTGTTTCTTCACCTTCGCCACTTTCCTTGAGCAGCCACTCCTGTAACATCTTCCCATCTTTGACTTCACCCGATCTCAAAGGCAGGGATGGGGAAGTGGGCAGAACTCTAGACTGAGTGTTCAGAGACCTACGTCTGCCAGGCTGTGTGATGTCAGATGTATCATTCTACCTCTCTCCCTTCAAAAAATGGGGATTAAAATGCCCAGAAGAGGATCTAAATAAAGCATACAAGTTCTGTTGTAGGTATAGGTGTACCTCAGAGAGATTGCCGGTGCAGTTTCAAACCGTTGCAATAAATCAAAATGCTGCAAGGAAACAAGTTGCATTTTTGTGTGTGTGGCTTCCTAGAATATATGAAAGTTACATTTACACTATACTGTTGTCTTTGGGCTTCCCAGGTGGCGGAGAGTTAAAGAATCCACCTGCCAGTACAGGAGACGTGGGTTTGATCCCTGTGTCAGGAAGATCCCCTGGAGGATGAAATGGCAACCCACTCCAGCATCCTTGCCTGGAGAATCCAGGGACAGAGGAGACTGGAGGGCTACAGACTATGGGGTCACCAAGAGTTGGACACCACTGAGCAACTGAGCACATACTCTGGTCTATTAAATGTGCAAAAGCATTATGTCTAAAACAAACATATATCTTCATTTTAAAATGCTTTATTGCTAAAAAAAAAAAAATGGTAACCATCATCTGACAACACAAAGTTACTGTAAGCTTCTGATTTGTAAAAAAAAAAAAAAAAAAAAGTAATATCTATGAAATGCAATAAAGTGCAGCACAATAAAATGGGATGTGCCTGTATTAAGTGTAATGAGGCATGAGGATCTGATGCTATACCTAAGAAGTTTTTCAGTCCAGAGCAGGACATATCAAAACTTCAGAAGTTGACACGTATACTTGATAAAATTCCCTGTCTGGGAATATTGGAATAAAATTCTAGTCTTCTGGACTAGAAGCTATTATCTGCACCATTCAAACCAAGTGTGCTTTTGTCTGGAATATCAAGCTCAGAGAATTCAGTCCAGAGAGGAGGGAATGATTTGAAATGATTGGGACATATGCCTCAGATTTTCCTGCTCCCTTTTGTATATGGATGGACTAAAAGAGAGCTCAGGCAAGCTTTCTCTGAATATCCTTTTACATTTCTGCTTGTGACTTAGAATAATAATGCCACTTACTGGCAATCCTCAAGCTACACACGAACAATCCTATATCGCTGTCATCACAAAACTCACAAACACCAAAAAGAACAAAAACCAACAGGATTGTTTTGGATCAATATGAGCAGCCAGCATTCCATTTCTGAGAAAAGCATGCTCTGAAAGCCTCTTGTTTGCATTTTAAGACTAACAGAGGGGTCCTTCATTTTCAGAGAATTAAACGAGAAAATTCTACTGTATTCAAACATTAGCAAAGTGGAATGTTGTGTGATCATTTCTAACATCATCTGATTCTCTCCTTCCCTCCCCTTTCTCTCAACAGCTCCAGAGGCGAGGAAATTGCAGTCCCTCTCATTTACAGCCCCACACATTTAAAATCTAGTGCTGTTTATCACAAAGGGAAAAAAGCCGAGTACAATAGCTTTCAAACAAGCTGAAGAATAGGACACAAACTCCAAAGAAAAAGGAGGAAAAAAAAAAGATTGCTATGCCCCTTGCCCAATCTCCAACCCTGCCCAAATAAAAATGGAAATGGGAGGAGTTTCTCCTTCTGGGCAGAAGCACTCAGCTAAGAAGGTGGAAAAGAAAGACCGACCCCAGGAGCAGGGGTTCTTGCCTGCTTCACTTCTCCCACTCACGCAGCAGAACCAACAGAAGCCCCCCTGGAAGGCCCAAAGCAAAAGAGTGATTTAAGAAATGAATCACACACTTAGGCCCAAAATTTGAAGGAGGGGACCAAAGAGATCCTATTTAGATTCTGAAGCCAACAAAGAGGAAATTGGGAAAGTGTGAGAAGGGAGAAAGTAAATAGAATAAATGTCAGTCGGCAACATGTAACAAACTTTCTGTGCAAAGGGAGGACAACATATGGTCCTCACTCTCAGAGCAGACTAAGCATCAAAAAGAAACGGTCAATCGATGGCAACAGGATAAAAAACACAGAGGACGAGATACACAGCGTTTCCAATTGTGTTCAGTTCCTGCAGCTGCATCTCAACTTGCACTCCTATGAAACTGACAGTATTTTATTTTAGGCAGTACTTGATGATATATTTATTCTTAGTTATATGTACTCCTTCCTGCGTTACCTAGTTCCAAAGAGATACAAAAAGATGACACACCAATATAAAAGGTAACCTAAGAGCTCCAGTTACCAATAAAATGTAGTTCCTCACTTGTGTGATACACTCTCAGGACAAGGATGGAAATCATCCAAGTTCTAGAGTGTATAAATCACTGAGGTAGAAAGGAACCAACAGACACACAGCCTTCTCTGGCACTATATTTTTCAAGAGATTTTTTTTTTTTTGAGTTTTAATATGAAATGCTCTACATTAAGTTTAGGAGTGATTATCTGCTTTTGATATCAAACTGTGGAATTCTAAAAAGAACCTGAGCAAAGCTAATTTGATTACTTGATGTGCTCACATAAAACATGAAAACAGTGAGTGGAGGAGGGTTCATGATTGCACACTTGTCCTTACATGGCACCTTCACTTATTAGTACTTTTGATCTGGATGAATATTTATGGAGTGCCCAGCAAATGTCAAGCACCATATATAGCACAATGGTGTATAGGACCTGAACATAATGGTAAAGATGGAAGGGGCCAGATTCAAGGCGTATATGGGAGATATTCAAAGGCCTTAGTGACTGACTTGAAAGTAAAAAATGAGGCACAAGAAGATCTGAAGGCTAACTCCCAACGAATGGCAGAAAAACAGCGGAAAAGAAGAAGGTTTTCATGAACAGAATGAATAGTCTTGGAAATGTTGAGTTTGAGAACCTGTAAGACATTCAAATGAAGATGTCAAAGGGACAAAGGTCTGAAAAATGATTTCATATAAATGGCAAGCATGAATTCAACTATATGAAAGATACATTGTACGTGGCCTCCTCCCATAAAGATTTTCAATAAGCTATTACAGTACATGTAGCAGAGAACAGCTTGTTAGAGTTTACTTAGTGATGGTCATGAAGCTCACAATGAAATGTAAAGAAAGGAAAAGGAGGGGAAAGAAAATACAGAAGACAAGGAAGAAAAGAAGGAAAAGGAACTGGGGTCTAAATAGGGACTGATTGGGGATGTATGAATATAGGAAATTGGGACAAGGGAGGTTAGAGGGGCTTGGAAGCATGAGGGGTTTTCACTTGAAATTTTTAGCTCATCGCAAAGACAAGGTTTAGGCAGTCTAAAGATGGATAAGCAGCCATCCTGCCCTGGTGATCTGACCAGTAAATCTGCCAACACTGCCACTTTACCAGACAGAGCCAGGTGAGTAGGAACTGGAGGGCAGAGTTTGTAGGAACAGCAGTCAAGGCCTATTTCTAGAGCTCCTGCAGCTCACCTGGCTGCTCACACTGGGGTGGGACAGCGGCGAAAGCCTGGTCCTCTCCCTGAGGGCTCTCCTGTGAGGGCATCATGCACAGCCTGCTATCCCAAGACAGGGCGCGGGGGCAGATGGACTGTGAAGAGGAGGGGTGGGAAGAACTGGTGGACGTGAAGCAGTCTTCTATCTCTCTTCCAACACAGTAAGTACCAGGCCACACGATAAGCTGGAGTAGACCAAGAATCTCAGTTTCTATCTGTGTGATCTTGGACAAGTTATTTTATCTCTCTAAATCTTTGTGGTCTTGTCTGTAAAGTGGAGGTTAACAGGAGCACACCCATCACAAGCCTGTGAGAATGAGATGACTACATAAAGTACTGAGAGCACCACACTGGACGCATGGTAAGCACCATCAAAGTGGAAGCTTGGGACTCCCTTTAAGCCCAATGGTGAAGACTCCTTGCTTCTAATGCAGGAAGCCCCGGTTAGATCTCTGGTGGGGGAACTAAGATCCCACATACCCTGTGATGTAGCCAAGATAAAGAAACTATTATTAATTTTTAAAAATAAGCATATGTAACTTTCTGGGTAATGGAAATATGCTTTCTCTTGACATGGAGGGTGATTGCACGGGTGTTTAAAAATGAAAAAAAAAAATCACTGAGCTGTACACTTCAGACTTGTACATTTTACTATATGTAAATTATAGCAAAATTTAAAATATTTATGCTATCAAGGAGGTATTCTTATTGGCCCTGTTTGATAGGTGTACATACTGAGGCTTGAGGAAGGTAAGCAAACTGCCTAAGATCCTGCCCCAGGTCTCATTCCTCGCATTCACACTCCAGAGGCTCTGCTCTTAAAGCCTGGGCTTGGGTTCTTGTGTAGTCTGAGCACTGGTCCTCTGTCAGGCTCAAGAATGCAGTTACCCAAAGCTGCTGCCCCCAACTCTACACAGAAAACCTCCTGCATGGAGAGGGAGCAGTTCTCTCTTCCTCTCTCCCATTCTTTCTCCCTCCTTCCACATGCTCCTCACATCAGTTCAGCTCCATTGCCTCGTTAACTATTAAAACCAAGATCCATGCCAAGTAACCTGGTGAGCGAAGAAGTGTGCACATCCCAGCAGGGGAACACCCCGCAGAAGACTGGCAGTGATTAAGGGCTGGAGGAAACATGCATCAGCTCTCCAAACCCCTCCAGGGCACAAGATGCCCCGCTAGGACCTAGAGTACACCCACTCCCAGTATGGGTACCGCTCTTGCCAAGACAAAGAGCACCAGGCAAGGAAGACTGAGTGATCATAATTCATGAGGTGCTGTAGAAATTAATTTTGTATGCCTCCTCCATTAGCAGTGTGTCTGAATTAACTTTAATATGCAAGTTATCGTGTTAATCTTTGATACTAAAAAAGAATGTGTCATCATTAACCCTCCTAGCCCTGAATTTAGCAATGCAGTCTTTTTATTAGCTCTAATAGAAGTAGCATATTTCTTGGCATCTGAATACCCTACTTCTCTGTATGCAGTTCCACCAGTCACTCCGTAAAATCTCTGCTGATTCAGAAGCCCATTTCTCAAACATTTGACTCTAACTGCCCATAAGTCACCAGAAGTTGACTCCATCTTCCTTTCTTTTTTTTTTTTTTTCAGATTCTTCTAAACGAGAATAAATTTTCTGCTGAAGGAGCCTTCCACAAAAAGCACATAATGTCCAGTAGAAGGAGGCCCACAGCACAAGAGGACACTAAGTTCCCTGTGATACTGATGAAAGGAGAGCTCATGTCATGCTGGGAGTAACGGGTCTTCTGAACGCCAGCATCTCTGGGTAAATAAATTACAGAAGCAGGAACTTCTGTTTCAGGGAACAGGAAATAAATTAGGCAATATTAGAAGGTCAGATGTCAAAAACAACGGGAAAATCACCCGAAGAGTGTAACCTAGTACATCTTTGTCTCCATGTATTCACTTCATATAGGCAAATTATAAGTGAAAGCTACCCACATTTCCATTTGATGAATAACTTTAACATTCCTATTCTATTAATCTCACACATTCTACCCTTTAAAATGTGATAACAGTGGGAAAACACCTCATAAATTTCATTTTGCCACCTTTCTCTTTTATTCACACCCGTTCATTGAATAGCAAGGTAGTCAGAAATTAAAGAACCTTTTAGAAAGGAAAACAAGACAAGAAGGAGGTCTAAAACAGAATTTTAAAATAGGATATCAGCCCCTGAAAAATTAAACCAGTTTCTATTTTCAACAAATGTAAGAGAATATATGGTTTATAATTAACAATATACACAAAATTATATACATATGCATATGTGCTGAGTTGCTTCAGTCATGTCCAGCTCTTAGCTACAGTCTGTGGACCGTAGCCCACCAAGGTCCTCTGTCCATGGGATTCTCCAGACAATAACACTGGAGTGGGCTGCCATGCCCTCCTCCAGGGCATCTTTCTGACTCAGGGATCAAACCTGCCCCTCTTATGTCTCCTTCACTGGCATGTGGGTTCTTTACCACTAGTGCCACTTGGAAATCCTAAAATCCATACATACTGAAACCAAACTGGCTGCCAAAGCAACTTTTTGGCTTGCAGGAAACTTATCAATAATGAGATCTTTAATCTATCTCTGGTATATGGGTAGTTTTTACATTCTCCTTTTCAATCTAATAATTGTTTTTCTGGCTGCTACCTGGAAAAGACATGACATGAAAAAGAAGGAAACTGGGATTCAGCCACATCTCTCCTCAAAAGGCTTAGGGCATTCTAAAAGACAGAATCAAATATTTCCCAAGCTTTAGTTAACCATTATTTTTGACAATGTGAAACCTACCCTGTAACTCCTCATAATTTATAGCCTATGCTGTTGTTTACTTAATCTTTTTCATAAAGTAGGTCCATTCTATTTATATTTACTTTAAAAGAAATTTTTGGTATTTCAAATGGAAAACCAGTATTGCTTCCCATAGACAGAAGGTAAGGTGACAATCAATACTAGGAAAACAAAACGCTTTTATTAAATGCTGCTGCTGCTGCGTCGCTTCAGTCACGTCTGACTCTGTGTGACCCCACAAACAGCAGCCCACCAGGCTCTCCCGTCCCTGGGATTCTCCAGGCAGGCCTGAGGTCTGTTCCCTCTGTGCTATCAAAGGAGATTAGCAGAGAAAGACTAAAGACAAAAAAGCAAAGGTATACAATCCTTGGCATAATCAGAAAGATTGAAAGGGACTTGAGAAAGAACAAATGATCTGCTTCTGTGACACGGTACTTTATCTGTGCATACTTAAAACTACCCTTCATGCTGAGGAAAATAATTTAGCATGCAGTGTGATGCATATCACACTTTGAGAAACAGAAGTAAAAAGTAAAAAGAAAGAAATCAAAATCAGATCCAATGCTTCCCATCTCTGCAACGAGCCCACAGTGTGACTTTGAGCAGGTCACGCCTACTTTCTGGATCACTTTCCTTAGCTGTAATATAAGGCGGTTGAAATAGGCAATCTCTCCAAGGAGCCATTCGACTCTACATGTCTGTGTTTTATGAAACTTTTAAACAGGTTCTAGAATATTTCCTAATCATCTAAAATATGTGATTGTTAATTGCATTTATCCTATTATCTGCAAGTCTTACCTGGAAGAGACAGCAAAGATTTGAAAAGATCAGCTACTTTGGGGCAAAACAGCCTTTTGAAGCTGTTGTGTCGAAAGAAATCGATAAAATCGACTGCAAGCCAAGCACAACAGAAGCTGACTGTCCAGGAGATAAACCCGTGCTTCCCTCAGCTTTGGGAGCCAGTGGCAAAGCATTGCCTTTAAACTGGCCTTACAAAACGTCACGTAATCATCTGCCTAGCTCAAGTGGTACTGTATGCCGAGTGAGTAAAAAAGGGTGCTGATTCAAAACACCAGCTTTATTCATGGCAGACTGAGGTGGGTGGAAAACAGATCAGTAGTTAAACACCAGCTTGGTAACTGTAAGCTGCTTCTTATTAATAAGATCTGGTGTAGAAAAGGAAGTTTCTCCATCTGTAAAAGAATGACAATCACCTACTTTATAAGGTTTCCATAAGAAATTATACAAAGTTTGACTATTATCGTAATTATGGTAGTACATATGTTTAACCTGTTTCTCATAGTCTTTTTCCTGTCTTGATATTCTGTAAAAATCAATTTAAGCAACATTTTAGTTTTTAATGCCCTACTTGGGTCCAACTCTGAACTGACAATAGTGAAAATGAATATAATAATTATAAATGAATAATTTATGAAAATAATAATTATACTTACATTAAGTTTAAGCTATCATTTAGGGAATATTGTCTGTCATCCAGGAACTACACTAAGCATTATTTAATTTAAAATCCACACTGATCTGATTATTATCCCCATTTTACAGATAAACTGAGAACCAAAGAAGTGATGTGATCCTTCCAAAGTCACTGATGGAGACAACTCAGAGATTATGAAATCCCACAGTGTCTCTCTAGCTCTTGAGAAGCCTTTGGTGAGGAGATCATCCAAGAAGTCTTTTTTTATACACTTGGGGTCAAAAGCAAACCATAATAAATAAATAAATAAATCAGAGATTAGCAAACTTTAGTTTAATAAATTGAGAAAGGCTGAATATTCACAATTCTGAAGCTCTCATGTTTCTTATGGCTTTTAAAATAATTTTTTAGATTTTGTAAAAAACAAGAAAGACTTGAACATCATTTAGCTCTCTTTTCAAGTCTCATGGCACTTGGCTTATATCTCCACTATGGACTGTTCATCTTACATTTTAACAGGGTGCCTCATTTTGTAAATGAAGGCAAGCTCCTTGAGGAAATCACCATATTTTTTACCAACTTTGTATTTTCTAAATGGGTATCCAATGTTTTGTTTATAGCATAGGATCAATAAGCATTTATTGAATTGGAAAACCTGTTCTCAACATTGCCTCTCTGTTAAAAAGGTGGCCCCATCTATTCTGTATGAATTTGAGATGTCAGAGGGGCAAAGACAGGGTACTGAGGTGAAAGCAAAGACACGGATTAAAGATTAAGGTTGGCATTTGCAAGCATCGAAATGCCACGGAGCCACAGAGTGGATGAACTCCCCTAGGGAAGAGCGGGCAGGGCAGAGCTGAAGGAGAGCTGAGAACCAGCACCCTGAGAGTGGTTGTTGAAAGAACTGAGCCTGCTCCGGGGTGGTTCTCCTCCTCCCTCTTGGGCCCCTCGTTCCCGACCCTCTCAGGCATGGAAAGAAGCACGGGAAGCAGTGAACCCCTACAAGAGTGTGCTGCAAGAATGCTTGTGCTTCCCAGGACCAGCAAGGAGATGGAAACGGTGCAGGGCTCCCAGGCCCGCCCCCCAGGTGGGCGAGAGAGGAAGAAGGGAGTGACTGACCAGATCCAGGCATGGGAACTGAAGCCCCGTAAGAAGCCCGGCCACAAGGAAGGAGCCTGGAGGCCAGAGGTGGTCTCTCCCTGGGAAGAAGAGCAAGAAAGCCCTCTCTCCTGCTCCACTCCACAGACCCCAGAGCCCAACTCTTGATGTACATATGGCCCAGATTTCCTGATGAATAAGGAAGAGGGAACAACACATCTCACACTCAGAGAATTATTTTATCCTTTTCCTGCTGAACCACAGTATGAACTACTTTGCTGTTTGCAGACTGGTCCCACAATCTATCAAGATTTATAACACTATAGGCCTCCGAAACAGCACAGATTTTCCTGAGAGATACCTGGGACCTGCTTTCTCAGCTCAGGCCTCCAGAAGACAGCAGAGTGCTGTAGTAAACCTCTTGCTACCTAGACTGTAATTGATTTTTAAACCCGCACCTGCAATCAGAGGAGAGCACAGGATACTGATAAACCAAACCAAAGAAAACCAAGCCTCCCACTGCACCCTTAGGTTCTGGCAAATCAGGGACATGAGCAGGGGAAAGCCTGGCAAAAAGCAATTTTTTTAGACCCATAGAAATATTTGCATGGAGAGAAAAATTCAACTGAGTAATTGGACTGTTCCCTCCTTCTCCAGGGGTTCAGAAGACTGGTAAGGCCCCAGGTCCCTCTAGCCAGGAAACACAGCCAGTTCAGATAAACCTCTCGATGTCAGGCCATGGATTTCTATGGCCTGTGTGGGCACCACACCACCCAGAATACATCTGAACACACGGAGTCCATCCGTGCCGTTCATGTCAGGCTGACACCAGGACCCTCAAAACCCCAGGATAGCGAAATGCTTTCTAAGCAGTTAATCGCACCTGAAGTTGCTGCCACTTTTCCCACGCGGTTCTATCAATACAGACTCACCCACTATCAGAGACGCATAGAATATTAGAGATTCAGCTCCCTAATGATACACGTGAGAAATGGAGCCTGGAGAGGGTGAGTGGTTTGTCCAAGATCATGTAGGTCATTGGTAGCTTTCCTGGACTAGAGTTTAAACCTTCCAACTCGCAGGGCAGTGCTTCCTCCCATAAACTATGTTACCTTCCTTAAGTTAAGGTTCCTTCACCCTTTAAACACTTACTGAGCACCTACTAGTTGCCAATTATTTGGAATAGAGAAAGCACTCTACCTGAGCTCCAAAAGGCTGTACTAAGCAAATACAAGGAAAATCTGAGAAGTGTCGGAAGGAGGAGAGTCTCTCAGATCCAGAATACGTGGATTCTCATTGCACTTGTTTGACTTGTGATAAGCTAAATGTGAACTAGGAAGAAACCTCCTATGTGGCCAGAAGCTCACCAGTGTACCAGGCCCAAAGGTACTATGTGAATGAATGTGTCTGACTCTTTGTGACCCCATGGATTATACAGTCCATGGAATTCTCCAGGCTAGAATACCTTCTCCAGGGGATCTTCCCAACCAAGGGATCAAACCCAGGTCTCCGGTCTCCCACATTGCAGGCAGTTTCTTTACTGATTGAGTTATCAAGGAAGCCAAAGGTACTATGAAATGAAGTTAAGTGAAAGTCACTCAGTAGTGTCCAACTCCTTGTGACCCCATGGACTACAGATTCCATGGAATTCTCCAGGCCAGAATACTGGATTGGGTAGCCTTTCCCTTCTCCAGGGGATCTTCCCAACTCAGGGATCAAACCCAGGTCTCCCACATTGCAGGCAGATTCTTTATCAGCTGAGCCACAACAGAAGCCCAGATTCCGTTATAGTAAAGGTACTATGCTGCTGTTGCTGATGCTGCTGCCAAGCCGCTTCAGTCGTGTCTGACTCTGTGCAACCCCACAGACAGCAGCCCACCAGGCTCCACCGTCCCTGGGATTCTCGAGGCAAGAACACTGGAGTGGGTTGCCATTTCCTTCTCCAAAAGGTACTATACTGGGTGTCAAACTCTTTTACCTCATCATCATGAGAGGAGGAGTTCAAATTTTTCCATCTATCTGGAAGAGCCAGCAAAGTTTCACTAGATGAAGATGTGTTAGAATGACCCAACATACATTAAAATATATATTNAAAAGGTACTATACTGGGTGTCAAACTCTTTTACCTCATCATCACGAGAGGAGGAGTTCAAATTTTTCCATCTATCTGGAAGAGCCAGCAAAGTTTCACTAGATGAAGATGTGTTAGAATGACCCAACATACATTAAAATATATATTATATTATATATATATATATATATGTGTGTATGTGTGTGTATATGTATATATATATAGCTTTCCTTGTAGCCTGGTGGTTAAGAGTCTGCCTTGCAATGCAGAAGACACTGGTTCCATCCCTGATCTGGGAAGATTCCACACACGCTGCAGAGCACTAAATCCATGTGCTACAGCCACTGGGCCCCTACTCTAGAGCCTGCCAGCCACAACTACTGAGCCTGAGCACCCTAGAGCCGGGGCTCTGCAACAAGAGGAGCCCCCTCAATGAGCAGCCCAGGCACTGCAACTAGAGAGTAGCTCCTGCTCGCTGCAACTGCATAAAGCCCCATGTGCAGCAACGAAGACCCAGCATAGCCAGACAAATAAATAAATCTTTTCAAAAAGTAAAATTAAAAAATACATGTTTATTATTTGTAGGGTGGTGGGTAAGATTAAGATTTAAAAACCTAATCAGGTTTTTAAACCTGCTTAAGATTTAAAAACCTAATCAGGGCTGACTCTGTCCCTGGTGGGTAACAGAACCAGTTGCAACCAGAGTAGAGTGGCAACTGTCAGGACAAAAAGGGCTCAAGCTGGATGAGAAAGAATCAGAAAAATAATGGTAACAGTGCTCACTTTGGCACAGTGTGCCTACATCTTAGATGATCCAGAAAGAAAATTGGCTGTAGCTCTCTCTGGGGGGGAAAATGACAAGGCATGACTTCCTACAGCCCGCACTCTCTCTGCGGGGCCTCTAGCCCATCACTACCCCTACC
>SJYW01011511.1:3250-24556 GCA_006410735.1 Raphicerus campestris | reverse complement strand
CACCTCATGCGAAGAGTTGACTCATTGGGAAAGACTCTGATGCTGGGAGGGATTAGGGGCAGGAGGAGAAGGGGACGACTGAGGATGAGATGGCTAAATGGCATCACGGACTCGATGAATGTGAATCTGAGTGAACTCCGGGAGTTGGTGATGGCCAGGGAGGTCTGGCGTGCTGTGATTCATGGGGTTGCAAAGAGTCGGACACGACTGAGCAACTGAACTGAACTGAATAACATNTGAGGATGAGATGGCTAAATGGCATCACGGACTCGATGAATGTGAATCTGAGTGAACTCCGGGAGTTGGTGATGGCCAGGGAGGTCTGGCGTGCTGTGATTCATGGGGTTGCAAAGAGTCGGACACGACTGAGCAACTGAACTGAACTGAATAACATTTTAATTCAACTGAAAGACTTACCTGATGCTACCAACCTAGGAGTCTCTAGTTTCCTCAGAGGTCCCTAGAATTTCACTGTGCTCAAACTGAAGGAAATGCAAAATAAAACTGATCATCCAAATAAGGGACAAACAGCAAACAACATATTTGCCACAAGAACCTTGGGTAGTCTAGGCAAATGGCTGATTGAGGGAATCATGATGAATGTTTTCCCCAGGAAGCCTATCAGTTCCCCAACTCACTATAAATAGACTGACCCTCCTTGATATTTGCTGAAGCAGAAGAGCTAGGGCAGAACAGAGGTCCCTGTGGGAGGTCAATTAGATTCCCTCTCCCTTAACACTGATTCACTTCTTTTTTTTTTTTTTTTTTTTTAAATTTTTTGGCCACACCCCATACTTAGTTCCCCAAGCAGGGATCAAACCTGGCACTGCCCACTTTGGAAGGTGGAGTCTTAACCGCCAGGAAAGACCCAATACTCATTATATATCACAAGCCAGCCCTGCCATGTTGCTCAGCTGTGTCTCCCTTTCCATTTATTTCCTGTGTGTGTTTCTCGCTGTGTTACATTGTTTCTGGCATGAATCCTAAATATTACTGCTGCTGGGGAGACTGTTACTCACACAAGCGAGGCTCAATTTACATTTGGAATATAGAAAAATAACCAGATGCTTTCTATCTTCATTTTATCAATATAAATACGTCATAAAATCAAGCCCTTAACTAGGAGATTTGTCTGTTTTCCAAATAGGAAGGAGATTGGAGCATTTGATTCCAACAATCTCAGCTCTTACTGGCTACCTGATTTATCAACCTCAGTTTCTTATGAGTCAAATGGAGACTACAGTCCATACTTCAAAGCAGTGCTTTTCAAACTTCCTGCTGAAGGACCAGTTTCTGATTTATTTTCTTCTTTCCTTTCTTTCTTTGTAGCTTCTAGTTTGTTACGGACCAATACTTTTGTTAAAAATAAATAAATAATAAATTAGGATAAAGATCATGCTCTTAGCTGTTTAGGCAGTGGGAAATTGCTATTTAAAAATTCTCAGTGCCTACTTTCAACTTCAGTATTGAAATTATCTTGTCACAGATTAATAACAATTTGCATCTGGGCATGGTCCATGAGCCATACTGTAAGTAGCACTGCCTTAAAGGACCAATCTGTGACTTACTATGTCAAGTACCTAAAACAAAGCAAGACACAAAATCTCTCTAAATAATGCTATTTTCATTTACTTTCTCTTAAAGTTTATTATTCAAATAATTTGTTAGTTGATCCATCTACTTATTCATTTAACAATTATTTATTGAAAACTTACTGAGTTGGCCACTATATTAAACACTGGGGACATTGGGGAGTTCCCCTGGGCTTCGGTGGTTAGTACTCCACACTCTTACTGCCATGGGCCCAGGTTCAGTCCCTGATCTAGGAACTAAGTTCCCACAAGCTGTGTGGTGAGCCAAAAAACAATTAAAATTTTTTTTAAGTTAGAAATAAATCCTGGAGCTAAAGTATTGAAAAACAACCCCATTTCTAACCTCAAGGAGTTGAAAATGTTTTCATTAAAATATCCAAAAACTTTGAAATTAAAAGCCTAGTATTTTAGGGGCATTATACCTTCTTTTTACTTTTATGTCTAATATTCTTT
Source organism: Raphicerus campestris (assembly GCA_006410735.1). Classification (NCBI taxonomy): domain Eukaryota; kingdom Metazoa; phylum Chordata; class Mammalia; order Artiodactyla; family Bovidae; genus Raphicerus; species Raphicerus campestris. Next base: position 22,511 of record SJYW01011511.1, on the reverse strand, counting down.
TTATGTTTCAGTGTTTCCATCGTCTTTGACTTTATTTAATATACACCCATAAAACACACATATGCACATACATTATTTTAAGGCCCAGCTAATTGTTAACTGTCCTTTTTGTTGGCTTCAGAAAAAGAGAGTTTTCCCTCACCAGCCTTGTAATTCTTTATTTTATAGTACGTTAATCACAATTCTTTTCAGTTTCATTGGGATATTTCTCTTAACCTTCTTTATAATTCCAAGCACAAATATTATATGACTGTAAAATCCATTTTTCTCGAATATGAGCTCTCTGCCTGTCAATCATCATTTAAAATAGATCATATAAACCAGCGCTGTGCTTACTTTTTAAAATCCTCTTGTTATTGAAAATTTATAGACATTTAGAGTGAGAAACTTAAATCTCTTTATTGCTTTGGAGAAGAGCTAGCCAAAACCACTTTTTAAAAACAGAAGCTCTCCTGGTATCCATTTGTCAATAGTTCTTCAATAGCACAAGACATCTTTGTTTTTCTATTACCGCCATCATGCAACATGAGGGCTGGGAGGCAATCTTAAAATAAAATTTTAAAAAATTGAGACTTCAATACAAAAAATAAATGCTGGAGAGAATGTGGAGGAAAGGGAACCCTCCTACACTATTGGTGGGAATGTAAATTGGTGCAGCTGCTACGGAAAACAGTATGGAGTTTCCTCAAAACACTAAATGGAGAAGGCAATGGCACCCCACTCCAGTACTCTTGCCTGGAAGATCCCATGGATGGAGGAGCCTGGAAGGCTGCAGTCCACGGGGTCGCCGAGGGTTGGACACGACTGAGCGACTTCAATTTTACTTTTCACTTTCACTCTTCACTTCCTTGCATTGGAGAAGGAAATGGCAACCCACTGCAGTGTTATTGCCTGGAGAATCCCAGGGACAGGGGAGCCTGGTGGGCTGCCATCCGTGGGGTCGCACAGAGTTGGACACAACTGAAGTGACTTAGCAGCAGCAGCAAAACGCTAAAAATAGAGTTATCATACAATCCAGCAATCCCACTCCCAGGAATATATCTGCAAGAAACAAAAACTCTAATTGGAAAAGTTACATGCACTCANACCCTCCTTGATATTTGCTGAAGCAGAAGAGCTAGGGCAGAACAGAGGTCCCTGTGGGAGGTCAATTAGATTCCCTCTCCCTTAACACTGATTCACTTCTTTTTTTTTTTTTTTTTTTTTAAATTTTTTGGCCACACCCCATACTTAGTTCCCCAAGCAGGGATCAAACCTGGCACTGCCCACTTTGGAAGGTGGAGTCTTAACCGCCAGGAAAGACCCAATACTCATTATATATCACAAGCCAGCCCTGCCATGTTGCTCAGCTGTGTCTCCCTTTCCATTTATTTCCTGTGTGTGTTTCTCGCTGTGTTACATTGTTTCTGGCATGAATCCTAAATATTACTGCTGCTGGGGAGACTGTTACTCACACAAGCCAGGCTCAATTTACATTTGGAATATAGAAAAATAACCAGATGCTTTCTATCTTCATTTTATCAATATAAATACGTCATAAAATCAAGCCCTTAACTAGGAGATTTGTCTTCTTTCCAAATAGGAAGGAGATTGGAGCATTTGATTCCAACAATCTCAGCTCTTACTGGCTACCTGATTTATCAACCTCAGGTTTCTTATGAGTCAAATGGAGACTACAGTCCATACTTCAAAGCAGTGCTTTTCAAACTTCCTGCTGAAGGACCAGTTTCTGATTTATTTTCTTCTTTCCTTTCTTTCTTTGTAGCTTCTAGTTTGTTACGGACCAATACTTTTGTTAAAAATAAATAAATAATAAATTAGGATAAAGATCATGCTCTTAGCTGTTTAGGCAGTGGGAAATTGCTATTTAAAAATTCTCAGTGCCTACTTTCAACTTCAGTATTGAAATTATCTTGTCACAGATTAATAACAATTTGCATCTGGGCATGGTCCATGAGCCATACTGTAAGTAGCACTGCCTTAAAGGACCAATCTGTGACTTACTATGTCAAGTACCTAAAACAAAGCAAGACACAAAATCTCTCTAAATAATGCTATTTTCATTTACTTTCTCTTAAAGTTTATTATTCAAATAATTTGTTAGTTGATCCATCTACTTATTCATTTAACAATTATTTATTGAAAACTTACTGAGTTGGCCACTATATTAAACACTGGGGACATTGGGGAGTTCCCCTGGGCTTCGGTGGTTAGTACTCCACACTCTTACTGCCATGGGCCCAGGTTCAGTCCCTGATCTAGGAACTAAGTTCCCACAAGCTGTGTGGTGAGCCAAAAAACAATTAAAATTTTTTTTAAGTTAGAAATAAATCCTGGAGCTAAAGTATTGAAAAACAACCCCATTTCTAACCTCAAGGAGTTGAAAATGTTTTCATTAAAATATCCAAAAACTTTGAAATTAAAAGCCTAGTATTTTAGGGGCATTATACCTTCTTTTTACTTTTATGTCTAATATTCTTTTTATGTTTCAGTGTTTCCATCGTCTTTGACTTTATTTAATATACACCCATAAAACACACATATGCACATACATTATTTTAAGGCCCAGCTAATTGTTAACTGTCCTTTTTGTTGGCTTCAGAAAAAGAGAGTTTTCCCTCACCAGCCTTGTAATTCTTTATTTTATAGTACGTTAATCACAATTCTTTTCAGTTTCATTGGGATATTTCTCTTAACCTTCTTTATAATTCCAAGCACAAATATTATATGACTGTAAAATCCATTTTTCTCGAATATGAGCTCTCTGCCTGTCAATCATCATTTAAAATAGATCATATAAACCAGCGCTGTGCTCACTTTTTAAAATCCTCTTGTTATTGAAAATTTATAGACATTTAGAGTGAGAAACTTAAATCTCTTTATTGCTTTGGAGAAGAGCTAGCCAAAACCACTTTTTAAAAACAGAAGCTCTCCTGGTATCCATTTGTCAATAGTTCTTCAATAGCACAAGACATCTTTGTTTTTCTATTACCGCCATCATGCAACATGAGGGCTGGGAGGCAATCTTAAAATAAAATTTTAAAAAATTGAGACTTCAATACAAAAAATAAATGCTGGAGAGAATGTGGAGGAAAGGGAACCCTCCTACACTATTGGTGGGAATGTAAATTGGTGCAGCTGCTACGGAAAACAGTATGGAGTTTCCTCAAAACACTAAATGGAGAAGGCAATGGCACCCCACTCCAGTACTCTTGCCTGGAAGATCCCATGGATGGAGGAGCCTGGAAGGCTGCAGTCCACGGGGTCGCCGAGGGTTGGACACGACTGAGCGACTTCAATTTTACTTTTCACTTTCACTCTTCACTTCCTTGCATTGGAGAAGGAAATGGCAACCCACTGCAGTGTTATTGCCTGGAGAATCCCAGGGACAGGGGAGCCTGGTGGGCTGCCATCCGTGGGGTCGCACAGAGTTGGACACAACTGAAGTGACTTAGCAGCAGCAGCAAAACGCTAAAAATAGAGTTATCATACAATCCAGCAATCCCACTCCCAGGAATATATCTGCAAGAAACAAAAACTCTAATTGGAAAAGTTACATGCACTCATTGTTCAGAGAAGCACCATTTACAATAGCCAAGACATGGAAGCAACCTAAATTTCCATCAGTAGATGAATAGATAAAGAAGATGGGGTACATATCTACAATGAAATATTACTCAACCATAAAAAAGAATGAAATAATGTCATTTGCACCAGCATGGATGGACCTAGGGATTATACTAAATGAAGTAATTCAAACAGAGAAAGACAAATATAATCATTTATATGTGAGATCTTAAAAATAAAAGATACAAATGTACTTATTTACAAAACACAAACAGACATAGAAAACACACTTGTGATTACCAAAGGAGAAAAGATGGGCAGAGATAAATTAGAAGTTTGGAATTAAAAGATACACATTGCTGTGTATATAATACATAAACAGGAGGACCTACTGTATAGCATGGGGAACTATAGTCAATATCTTGTAATAACCTATAATGGAAAAGAATCTGAAAAACAATAGATTATATATATATATATATGTATATATAGCTGAATCACGTTGATTTATACCTGAAACACTGTAAACCAACTGTACTTCAATTTTTAAAATACATGTTCTTTTAAAGGAAAAAGACTGAGGCTTGGAATCTGCAGGTTAGTGTCCAACGATGCTGTGTGCAGAAGGAAAGCCCTGCTGTCCGAGGTTCAGTGACGTCTAGTAGTCTGCAGCATCCAGCACTTCATCAAACAGAATCCTATGATCTGAGGACAAGGACCATCCTAGTCTGACTCCATATCCCAACGGTACTGTTTTGACACCTAGTGAAGTGTCAGTCGCTCAGTCACATCCAACTCTTTGCAACCCCATGGACTGTAGCCCGTCAGGCTTCCCTGTCCATGGAATTCTCCCAGCAAGAATATTGGAGTGGGTAGCCATTCCCTTCTCCAGGGGATCTTCCTGACCCAGGGATCGAACTCAGGTCTCCTGTATTGCAGACAGATTCTTTACCATCTGAGCCACCAGGGAAGCCCTTGTAACACTGGACAAATGTTCACTAAGCGAATGTGAAAGATGATGCTAGCAAATTATCAGATATGGTTGTATATCGATCTAATTTTGCATAATCTAAATACTATACATATTAAGACTGCTTTGGACATTTTAACTTAATAAATCACAAAATCCTCTGTACCCAGAGGAGCCAGTTGAGTAATTTCTGATGCAAAACTCAGATTCTGCTTTATAAAATGAAATTATTTGATGGAGACTTTTATGATGTACAATACTCTTCACACAATTCCTATAAATCTCAAACTACAGTTAATGTATGAGCGCCAGAGAAGAAATTTTAATGGAGTAGTTTGATAACCCTGTATGAATGAGATGCAGAAAGTTAATACGTGGCATAAATTGGGAAAGGCTAATTATTCAAATCACTTTCCATTTTGTGTATGTATTTGTGTAATTATATGACAGGACTTCTCTATGAGTATCAGTCTTAAAGATTCCTTCTTTTATAGTCATTTGATGTTGTACAGTCTTTGTGATTGTCCTTTGATTGGCAATCCAGTTTTTGCAGCAATGTCTAATTCTATCCTGTATACCATACAACTCCTCTCATTTACCTGCAACATATGTCTACAACGAATAACTCTCCACAGTCATGGCAATACCAAACTCATGGCTTTCAGACATAGACTTTAAAGTACATCCCATAAAAAGAGCCGATGATCATCAAACTTGATTTTCTTACTAGACGCTAAAGTTAATGCAGCAAAGCTTATAAAACACACAAACATACTGATCCTTTCTATGGAAGAAGGTAGAATACCTCCAAAAGTCAACTATAGAGACTCCTGTTTTAGAAGTATGCTAAGTCATTTCAGTCACGTCTGACTCTTTGTGACCCTATGGACTGTAGCCTGTCAGGCTCCTCTGTCCATGGGGATTCTCCAAGCAAGAATACTGGAATGGGTTGGCATTTCCTCCTCCGGGGGATCTTCCCAACTCAGAGATTGAAACCGTATCTGTTGTGTCTCCTGCATTGTCAGGCGGGTTCTTTACCACTAGCACCACCTGAGAAGCCCATTTTAGAAGTACTGGATTAAATAAAATATATTATTGAAATTGATTTCACTGTTTCTTTTCATCTTTTTAATTTGCTTACTAGAAAATTTAAGATTATGCCAGTGGCTCACAGTATATTTCATCTGGACAGTGTTGCTTTAGATAATGTAAGTTAGTATGAAATTTATTCCAGATGATTTTTACTTTCTCAGAATTTCTTCATTGTTGAAATCTTGTCAGAAATCATGAGAAAAGGTATTAATTCTGTCACCAAAGCTAATGCTTACCATGGATCTTAAAACCTTACTCTCAAAATAACTTTCTGCTCCTTAAAAATTAAATGAAAGAGACATATCTTATGTTTTGGTTGAGATTCCCTTAATGATGCTTAAAAATATTATTAACTAATGTGAACTCATTAAAAAGGCTGCCAGTTCTTACAGATTTAACTTAAACAGTTTCAAAAATACCTTTGAAGGAGATTTTCTTCCCAGACATGACTTTTAGAACAAAAGAAGATGATATATCTTCTTTTCATTGTCACATCATGCTTTTCATGACCATTTCTACTACTTTTCTACTAATCAAAAAAGAGATTTATATTATTTGTCAGCAGTATTACATGTTCCATTGTATTTATTGCTTTGTTTACTCTCATGCTGCTATGATACAGACCACAGTTGAAATATTACAGACCCTATAGCTCTATTACATTAATCTTAGATTTATAGCAGAGCATATTATTAAATATTTATGTGGGATGCCAAAGCAATCAATAGCCATATTCTACAGTGGAAAATATACAACTGAATAGGTTCAGTATAATCATTCCCAGCACAGACAGTGGAGAAGCTCCAACAGAATCTGATGGTTAATTTTTCAATCTTATTTCTCTATGCAAAAGTATTCTATAAATGAATGCCCAACAACAGGGAGAAAGTATTAACAAACTATTTAGTCATTTGTGGTTTTAGAAGTTTGGCCATTTGTGATTTATACAGTCAAGACTTGTATCAGGTCAGTTTTTAGATGAATATGGATTATTTACTTCAGGGTTTCACATACATAAAATTCAAAAAATAAGTCTGTGATTTTAATGCTTTCTCATTAACACAATGTAGTCAGCAACATCAAAAAACACTGGCTATTTGACTGTTTGGAGAATGTTTTCACTAATATTTGGTTAATAGATCCACCTCTGCATATAGCAATAAGCCTCTTTTTTTTTTTTTTTTCCAGTAATGTGAAATCATTGTTTTCTATTCAAGTCTACCGAAACACACGCTAAATTTGGAATCAGCAGGTTTGGATCCAACAAAGCAGAGTTGATACTTATTATCTGAGTTATCTTAGGCAACCTGCTTATAATAGACACTGTTTATTCCTCAACCAGGTCCCCTTTACTGAGTCGGTACATCCATGCTCAACTGCTCTGAGTGCTGGCTGCCAGCAGAGCAGAGCTGCTCCCTGTTCACAAAGTCCAAGAAGAGCTGACTTGCCCAGGGAGTTACAATCCTGCCCTTTCTTCACCCAGGGCAGCTTGCATCAGGGTAGAAAAGGTCACCTCCTTTCCTAAAGGTGGGACCAATTCTAGGATGCAACAGACTCCAGAGCTCCCTGTGGGTCAGGCTGAAGCTGTCACCTGCTAGGACCATGTGCTCACATAACTTTTTCCCCTTGCTCTGTCCTGCTTTCCTCAAAACCCTTCTCCTGCAAGTGCACTTCCATAACATTACTGAACAAGAACACCTATCTTAGACTCACCTCTGGGGAACCTGCCCTAAGATTCCACCTAACCTCTGAGCCTCATTTTCCTTATCTGTAAAATGGAAGTAATAGCTGACTAAGAGGAAAGTGAGAATTTAGTCCTGTTGTTTTTCAGTGGCTAAGTTGTGCCTGACTCTTTTTGTAACTCCATGGACTGCAGCATGCCAGGCTTTCCTGTCCTATCCTATTTCCCAGTGTTTGCTTAGATTCATGTTCGTTGAGTCAGTGATACTATTTAACCATTTTATCCTCTGCTGCCCCTCCTCCTTTTGCCTTCAATCTTTCGCAGCATCAAGGTCTTTTCCAGTGAGGCAGCTCTTCAAATTCAATGATAAGATCACATTTTATGAAAGTGCTTTGTATCCTTGAAACAATTAAACAAATAATTAGGTAAACAAATAATAAACAAACGTTAGCTATTGCTCTATGCAATGTTATTATTAAAACCAACGATAATAACTTGATTTTTTTAATTCTCTGGGATTGACACTTTGCACTCTCTCAAGATGTGCTATATACACCCCTTTTGGGTGCATCAGAGGTGATGTGCACCTTCTCATAAGCCTGACTTGAATGGAAAATTTCCCAGTTGCTCTCAAGTTCTATTTATTTTAAAATTTTAAGAGGTGTCTTTCCATGCAACTAGATGGGTACCTCTGCAATATTCTGCTTTCTTATCTCACCCTCCCTACTATGGGATATCATTCTCTGATTAGTGTAAACAAAAAAACAAATTGACAACTCATCCATAAGTCTAAAACATTTCCTCCCAGTTAACTTGGAAACATTTAGGACTATCTTGCTTCAACTCTTAAAAGATTTTTACTTACTTATGGGATATTTATTTAGCTAGTCACAGCATCTCATTGCTTCCTGAACTGGTCAGCCTTAATCAGGAAAGATAATATGTCATTCCTATAGCTGAATCAACCCACCTTTGAAATATTATGCATTTTTCCTAAAAAGGAAAAATAAAATTCCTCCATGCACAGTAGGCAAATGCAACTCAGATAATATTCAGATGTCCATTATATTTTTTAAGTATTACCAAAAAGCTATTTAAAATTTAACTTTTTATGTTCATTTTTAGCCTAAGGACTGTGCTGCTTTATGAAGGCTCACTTCAGACCAGCACTTTTTCAGATTTTTGCAGCACCTTAAAGATTTAGAATTCATTCCTTAGCTTCATGTTTATCCAGATGCCAAGCAGTGTTTTAAAAACCTGGTGTTCAGAAACACAAGGAATGCCCACCTGGGACTTACCTGGTGGTCCAGTGGTTAAGACTGAGCTTCTGCTGCAAGAAGGATAGGTTCAGTCCCTGGTCAGGGAACTAACATCCACATGCGGTGTGGTGCAGCCAAAAAAAAAAAAAAAAAAATCCCACCCCTTTCACACCTGCAGTGTAGACAATGAGACCAACTGAACCAGAGAATGAGTCTATGGATGTCTATGAATGAGTCTTTGCGACTGGCACTATGAAAAGACTGGATATCAGGCAATACCAAGTTATCAGAGGAAGCTTCCCAAAGAAGGCATCATTAAGCTGATACTGGAGGAAACAGGAAAGTAGAGAAAAGAAGAGTGTTACAAGAGTGCTTCACAAGATGAGCAGGTGCAAAGCCACTGTGGCAGGAGGGAACAGGTCCATAGGTAAGGCTAGAGGGCCTGAGATGATGACAAGCATTAAGAGCAATAACCGTTCAAAACCCAGAGCAGAATTTTAAAAGGGAAGAAAGTCATCCAACTAGGAGTCATCTTAAACCAACGAAAATGTATTTTGTGTCCTCTGCGTGCAAGGGGGCTGTGCCCTTTAGGTGCAGGAGGCCTTCCCAGCAGGGACTCACCAATACCTCTCAGCTCCATTGAACTCATCCCTCTAGAGCAATGCCTTTCACAGCTGCCTCTGGTGCCTTTCAGAAGTCACCGTTAGTCCATCGTGAATTGCTCTAAAGCAACACCAAGGCAACTAAAAGCAGTTAGAACTTCATCATACAGCTACATTTGTTAAGGCTAAAATCTGTCCTCCTTCATAATATGGCAGACAAGAGAGAAGATGGCAAAGTAGAAAGACCTAGATAATAATGCCCGGCATTGTAGTTTGGTTTTGCATACAGAGCACTTCAAGACTGGACTGTCTCTCCACCTCCATGATTCATTTCTGCCTGCATCATTGTGTTCCTACAACTCCAGACTGATTTTGGTTTCACCAAAGTTGTCGTTGGAGTTGGCACAGGCCATGATGTTTCCAGCTTCTGGCCCTTTCTCTCCATCAGCACTCAGGTCAGACAACCCCTCCCAAGGAAGCCTTTCTTAGCATCTCATTGCCCCATCCCACACCAGTTATCTCCCACTATTCTGTGTCCCAATATCGTCCTTCCATATTCTTTGTTGAATTTTCCATGATGTTTAAAATTAGACAGTTAGATATCTGGAACTCCCTACTAGATTAGATCTGAAGTTCCACGGAAGCAAATCCATGATCCATTCTGTCTCTGTATCTCCGGGGACGAGCATAACTAGCCACTGGACACAACTAAGTGACTGAGTGACTAACACCAAGCAGACAGTGAGTCAGTTCACTCTCCAGACGACTGAATCAACTGTCCAGGAATCTAGACCCACACTGTCAAATGGAAACATAATAACACAAGCCACATTTTCAAGTTTCTAGAAGCCACATCATCAAAAAAGTAAAAAAATAAACCAATGAAATTAACATTAACAGTATATTTTCTTTAGCCCAATATAGTCAATATATTCTCACTTTCAATGTATAAACAGTATAAAAATTATTAATATTTTCTATTCTTTTTGCTAAGTGTCTGAAATCTAGTGTGTACTTTAAATTCACAGCATATCTCAATTTGGACTCATCACATTTGAAGTCCTCAGTAGCCACACAATGCTAGTGGCCATTACACTGGACAGTGTAGGTCTAGACAACATCTAGGTAATGCCAGTAACAACCACCACAAAACCCCTGAGAACAAGTTAACAGAGCTGACATAGACCTCACTGAAAAAGGCTTGAAGGAGTTAACTGTCTCAGAATTTAGAGGTTTGAATTATCTGATTTGACTTTCTGTGCTGATGGGACAAAATTTTGCATCAGTTTCTACATAATATCTGGTGATGGCTTAAGGATTATTATCACTGGGGAAAAAAATCAGGATTTCCTCTATGCTTCATAAATCACTTTTCTTGGTTCTGAAACTGCAGGTGACATGAGACAGCTGGATGCAGTTACAGGGCATTGTACAATGCAATGATTTTTTAAATTCTGAAAGGTAATATTCATATTTCGGGGGGAAGCCAACAACTGGAACATTTTGCTAGCAATACCATTTCTTCCCTTGTTCCCAGAATCAGCTTTATACCTTATTTCACTTGATCAACTTGTTACTATCACAGAGTGACTGAGATTTAACCAAGGAGCCTGCTTCCCTATCCCAACCAGAGAAATACATGGAAACACAGAAGTAAACAACATGAATAGAAAGACACTGATTTTCTTTAATATGCCTACTCATCCTTTGCTTCCAGTTCAAGGACTGACATGTATTTATTGAGAAATAGAACCTTTTTTCATTCGTTCTTTTACTCATTTGTTCAATGGATATTTATTGAGCNGAAAAAACAAGACTGGGTTTAACCCAGTTATTAAAGTGCAGTAACTTTGGAAGGCAGATACATTCACTGAAAAATAGGATTTTTCAGGCCCTGTGAGTATAGTATCTTATTTAATTCTCCCAACAGGATATTTTGCAATAAAGAAGCTGAAACTCAGAGTGGTTTTGTAACTTGCCCAAGGTTATATGTTAATAAGCAGTTCACAAAGGATGTAAACTCAGATCTGTCAAGCCACAATGCCCGTCTTTCCACCAGGCCCATCAGAAAAGGGAATCTTAGCCTATCTTTAAAGAGTAACCTTTAGAGTTAAAATGGAGTTCAGTCTCTGACATTTAAAGTTGTATTGGAAAAGTTGTTAAACCTTTTGTTTGGCCTCAGTGTTAAAATTGAAGATTTTACTAGTTCCATTACCTTTCTACATGCATAACAAGTCATAAGATAACGTACAAATAATGCTTTGAACTGGCAGAAAGAATGTGACACAAATCCACATGTTGAGTCTTACATTTCTAAATCACCTATTTCCCATTTTTAAAAATAAGAACATGTCTTAAAATATGCTTAAAAGAGTCAGTAAATTAAATTGCACCATCCCAATAATATTTTATTGTATATTATAATTTTAAGATACATCTTAAAAGAAGACCATAATCAAGAGATGTGTATAAGAGACAGCTCCAGTACTCTTGCCTGGAAAATCCCATGGATGGAGGAGCCTGGTGCAACTCTCGCTAAGAGTTGGACACGACTGAGCAACTTCACTTTCACTTTTCACTTTCATGCATTGTAGAAAGAAATGGCAACCCACTCCAGTGTTCTTGCCTGGAGAATCCCAGGAAGGGGGGAGCCTGGTGCACTGCCATCTATGGGGTGGCACAGAGTCGGACACAATTGAAACGACTTAGCAACAGCAGCAGAGATGGTTGGTGGCAGTCAGTTAACATGAATGGAACTGGAGAAGGCGTGGTCAAGGGTCTGCCTGGAGATGGAGATGGATTGGTGAAACAGAAAACAGAGCAAGAGGACAGGCAGTAAGTAGATGAAAGGGAAAAGAAGAATGAAGATTTTTTTTTTTTTAATTATGGGATTTCATTAATCATAGTGAAAAAACAAGACTGGGTTTAACCCAGTTATTAAAGTGCAGTAACTTTGGAAGGCAGATACATTCACTGAAAAATAGGATTTTTCAGGCCCTGTGAGTATAGTATCTTATTTAATTCTCCCAACAGGATATTTTGCAATAAAGAAGCTGAAACTCAGAGTGGTTTTGTAACTTGCCCAAGGTTATATGTTAATAAGCAGTTCACAAAGGATGTAAACTCAGATCTGTCAAGCCACAATGCCCGTCTTTCCACCAGGCCCATCAGAAAAGGGAATCTTAGCCTATCTTTAAAGAGTAACCTTTAGAGTTAAAATGGAGTTCAGTCTCTGACATTTAAAGTTGTATTGGAAAAGTTGTTAAACCTTTTGTTTGGCCTCAGTGTTAAAATTGAAGATTTTACTAGTTCCATTACCTTTCTACATGCATAACAAGTCATAAGATAACGTACAAATAATGCTTTGAACTGGCAGAAAGAATGTGACACAAATCCACATGTTGAGTCTTACATTTCTAAATCACCTATTTCCCATTTTTAAAAATAAGAACATGTCTTAAAATATGCTTAAAAGAGTCAGTAAATTAAATTGCACCATCCCAATAATATTTTATTGTATATTATAATTTTAAGATACATCTTAAAAGAAGACCATAATCAAGTCCATTAAGAAAAACACTGCACTAATTTTATAACAAGGAGAGTTCTTTTTCCAGGAAAAAAAAAAAAAAAGAATGCTTGGATCAGGGAGTAACTTTATGATATGCAATGAGCCTTTTTTTTCCCCACTGAGGTCATTAAATAATTTTCCATACCTGCATTTTTAAAGTGTTAGGGTACAGACACTGAGCGGGAATATTCTCACTTTGCAGAGCTAAACTGGCCACATAAACTTGCTTTTCTCCAGAGCTTAACACTGTCCTCACAGCCCTTTTGTAAAACGCAGCTTATCTGGAAAAGATCTGGAAACAAGGCGGGCAGTATATGAGGTTTCAAGATAGTCGTCACACTGTTTCTCTAAGGCGTCCTCACTGGGACCTACTAAGATTACCAGTGGCCTTGCAAAGTGACTGATAGGGCACCTCCTGGGACTCTGGCTTTTATCGCGGTTTCTGCTCCTCCTGTGAGCGCATATTGTCTTACACTTCTGTGAGCTCCTCCTCTCCCTGGTAACTTTCCCTGGATAAAGGCAATTCTCCAAGGGGAATAATGTTCTCTGTTTTCTGTACCCTTTATCTCATGTAAATTACTCTTGGCTTCAAGAATGGAGCTTTTAATCTTGTTTTCCCCCATCACAGATATAGGATTACACAAATGCTGAAAGATTATTCCTGCAAAATGTCCTTTTAAATGGACCCTAAAATCTTTGGTTTTCACAATAGTATTTCCAATTTTTAAAGCATGAGTCTCCTAAGGAAAAAAAAAATCTCAGTGTGAATCCAGGACACAAAAGAGTTTGGTCTCCCTAGCTCCCTATAAGGAAGAAAGAGGGTAGAGTGGTGTGTTAGGGTTATTGCCATCTTGAAGAGGAAGAAGCATCAAAAGAAGTTAATTCAAGATTCAAGACTCATCAAGGGAAAGCAAGCAAAATGAGAAGTGCTAGTGTGGGATACCATGAAGCATTCTTTTCTTGTAAATGTTCAATGTTTTGGTGACTTTTTTTTTTTTTTCACTGCACCACATGAGATGTGGGATTCTAGTTCCCCTTCCAAAGATCAAACCATTGCCCCCTGAATTGAGAACACAGAGTCCTTACCATTTGACCATCAACTAAGTCTTTGATGACTTTTTCAAATAATACCTTTATTGAGATATAATTCACATTCCATACAGTTCACCCATTTAAAATGTACAATTCAGTGTTTGTTAGTGTAGTCAAAGAGCTGTGCATTCATCATCACAATCAATTTTAGAACATTTTCATTACCTGTAAAAGAAACTCTGTATCGCTCAGCCATCACCCTCCAATTTCTCCATCTCCCTTGCCAGCCCTACACAACTGCTAATCTACTTTCTATCTCTATAGATTTGCCAATTCTGGACATTTCATACAAATAGAATCATACAGTATACAGCCTTTTGTACCTGGCTTCTTTCACATAGCATAATGGTTTCAGAATTCAGTCATAATGTAGCATATATCAGTACTTTAGTTCTTGTTATTGACAAATAATATTTCATTGTATAGATCTACCACATTTTATTTATGTGTTCATCCACTAATGGACATTTGTGTTATTTCTGCATGTTGGCTTTGGGTTTCCCTGATAGCTCAGTTGGTAAAAAATCTGCCTGCTATGCAGGAGACCCCATTTCAATTCTTTCGTCTGGAAGATCCGCTAGACAAGGGATAGGCTACCCACGCCAGAATTCTGGCCTGGAGAATTCCATGAGTCCATGGGGTCACAAAGAGTTGGACATGACTGAGTGGCTTTCATTTTCTTTACCTTTTGGTTATTGAGAATAATGCCGTAATGAGCTTTTGTGTACATATATTTTAATTTTTATTAAGCAAATACCTAGAAGTGGAATTGCTGGGTCATAACTCCATGTTTAACCTTTCAAGGAACTGTCAGGCTCTTTTCCAATAAGGCTGTACCATTTCACATTTCCATTCCCAGTGTATGAAGAATCCATTGTCTCCACGTCCTCACCAATACTTCTTATTGTCTGTCTTCTTGATACTAGCCATCTTGGTTAGTGAAGTTGTTTCTCATGGTTTTGATTTGCATTTCCCTGGTGGCTAATGAGGCTGAACATCTTTTCATGGGCTTATCAGCCATTTATATTGATGCTCTTTTTTCACCTATTTCTCCTCTGAGCTTTTTTAGGGGGTTGTTTTGTTCCTAGGTTGTTTTCATTTTTATTGGAGTGTATTTGATTTACACTGCTGTGTCAGTTTCAGGTGTGCAACAAAGCAAATCAGTTATATATATATATATATCCACTCTATTTTAGATTTTTTTCCATATAAGCCATTACAGAGTATTGAGTAGAGTTCCCCGTGCTATACGGTAGGTCTTTATTAGTTATCTGTTTTACATATAGTAATGTGTGTGTATCAGTCCCAATCTCCTAATTCATCCATACCCTTCTTACTCCCAGTAACCATAAGTTTGTTTTCTACATCTCTGACCCCTTTTCTGTTTTGTAAATAAGTTCATCTGTACCCCCCCCTTTTTTTTAAGATTCTACATATGTCTCTGCTGGGTTTTAAAAGTAATGCCACCTAAATGACAAATAATGGCCAGAGTCCTTCAAATAAAGAATTGACTCTTTGGACTGTAATGCTTGTACTTGCCTCCATAAAGTTGTCATTCCATTTCCCTGGAGCAAGCACCTTTGCTGGTGTCTAAAGAAATATATTTTAAAAGAGGTTGTTTAAAATACCTACTGCTAAGGTATTAAGGAAATTAAAAGGCAAAGTCCCTTGCCCTCTTCTTAATTCACAAGAAGAGATAAGTATCTTTTTCAGAAGCATGATGTGTCTTCTTGAAGGATGGAACAATATAACCCTTGAAGGAAAGGTTTCCCATTTACCTGGCAAATGACCAAGTTCACACCAGCAAGATAATTAATTCACTTGTGCCCAAATCCAAAAAGCTTCAATAATTGATGAGAAAGTATTCCAAGTCAGAGCTTGGAAATTTTTAAAAAAGAAAACCAAAACACTTTACTTATATAGTTTCATTAAATTTGAATTTCGGTCCCTAAAGTTTGTGAAATTATAAGGTTTAAGTGTTAAAAACTGGAAAGAACCTAAGCACCTCATTTCACAAATGGGGAAATGCAGACCTCGACACTAAGGGACTGATTCCTATCCACTCATGATACTGGGGAGAAGGCAATGGCACCCCACTCCAGTACTCTTGCCTGGAAAAATCCCATGGACAGAGGAGCCTGGTAGGCTGCAGTCCATGGGGTCACGAAGAGTCGGACACAACTGAGCAACTTCACTTTCACTTTTCACTTTCATGCATTGGAGAAGGAAATGGCAACCCACTCCAGTGTTCTTGCCTGGAGAATCCCAGAGACAGGGGAGCCTGGTGAGCTGCCATCTATGGGGTTGCACAGAGTCAGACACAACTGAAGCGACTTAGCCGCAGCAGCATGATACTGGAGAAAGTAGAACAGAGCACACATGTTGGGTCTCCCCCCTACCCCATTCCATACATTTTCCATAACACCAGACTCTCTAAGATCTCTTCTCTTTCTATGAATGACTTTAAATGTATATTAGGAAAAGATTGTTAAGGAACTGGCTTATCAGTTGTCCTGGGAGAAGCCATTATCTGTATGACTCAGACTTGAGGAAATTGACTGGACTGAATGCATTCACCTGTACAGAGCTGCCCTCTCAGCCAGCTGTTTTCAAATTGCAGGTCTCAACTGGGCTTCCCAGGTGGCACTAGTGGTAAAGAATCCACCTGCCAATGCATAAGACGAGAGATGCAGCTTCAGTCCCTGGGTCGGGAAGATCCCCTGGAGGAGGGCACCGTGACCCACTCCATTATTCTTGCCTGGAAAATCCCCATGGACAGAGGAGCCTGGCAGGCTACAGTCTGCAGGGTTGCAAAGAGTCAGACATGACAGAGGCGACTTAGCACTCAGGCACACAACTGAAAACGGGGTCATGAAAGTGACGTGTGGGTGTGTGTGTACTGGGTTAAACGGTTAAAAAAAATAAGTTCACTTCCTCCTACACTGTTGGTGGGAATGTAAATTGGTGCAGCCGCTATGGAAAACAGTGTGGAGTTTCCTGAAAAAACTAAAAATAGAGCTACCATATGATCCAGCAATCCCAATTCTGGGCCTATATCTGGAAAAACTCTATTTTGAAAAGATACATGCACCCTAGTGTTCACTGAAGCACTATTCACAATAGCCAAGACATGGAAGCAAAGCCCATCAATAGAAGAATGATAAAGAGGATGTGGAACATATATGCAATGGAATAGTACTCAACCATTAAAAAAGAAGGAAAGAATGCCATTTGTGGCAACATGGATGGACCTAGAGAGTATCCTACTAAGTGAAGTAAGCCAGACAAAGACAAGTATTACATGATATCATTTATATGTAGAATCTAAAATATGACACAAGTGAACTTATCTGCAAAACAGACTGACAGACAAAGAAACAGACCTGTGGTTGCCAAGGGAGAGGGGAGGAGGGGAAGAGAGGACTGGAAGCTTGGGATCAGTAGACGCAAACTATTATATACAGAATGGATAAGCAAGGTCTTGCTGTATAGCACAGGGAACTACATTCAGTATGCTGTAATAAAGAATAATGGGAAAAAAATTTGAAAAAGAACATGTATAAAGAATATATATATATATATATATATATATATATACACACACACATACAGCTGATTCAGTTTGCTGCACCAGAAACTAACATAACATTGTAAGTCAACTATAATTCAGAGAAAAATAAAATAAAATAAATTTTAAGTTCCCTTAAGCAGACACTGGGAAGGATGTAGCCACTGAATGCAGTGATCTTCAGGGTACCAAAAGGCCACATACCATAGAGATCTCCTGTCAAAATATGGGAAATTTACCTTATTTGCCCCATCTGTAACTTGAATTAAGATACTATTTTAACAAGCACTTACTGAGCATTTACTATGTGTGAGTATGTTACACCTATTAACTCCTTTATCCTACATTCAGCCTGTATGTACACAGGTGGCTATTAGCTGGCTCAAGATCACACCACTGGTTAGTCTCAGAGGTGAAGTTCAAACCCAAACAGACTGGTTTCAAAGCCTGCTTCTTAACTCCTGGACCACACTTTCTCCAGAACTGCTCAGGGAGCATTTACTATGTGATTATTGATATGAATTAACTGATTCAGTTCCTTATTCTAAGGATCTAGTGAAAGTAAAAGTGTTAATCACTCAATCATGTCCGACTCTGTGATACCGTGGACTGTCACCCATGAGGCTCCTCTATCCATGGGATTCTCCAGGCAAGAATGCTGGAGCAGGTTGCCATTCCCTTCTCCAGGGGATCTTCCCGACAGAGGGATCCAACCCGGGTCTCCCACATTGCAGGCAGATTCTTTACCATCTGAGCCACCAGGGAAGCCAAGAGATCTACTGAGACATCTCCTTTTTGATGATTGTTTATTGGACATTGGAAGCTGCAGAACTTCTCCCTATAATGGTTTTAAAAGTGGAAATTTGGTTGGGGGATGGGACCCTCAAGATTGCTTCTTGAAGCTGTACACAGAAAGAGCACTGTTTTAAATCTAGTTGTATGTTCATTTGGGGAGACTTTGCAGGTAGGCTGATGGAAATGAGGGTCATACTATTGTTGGTGCCCAGGGTCTAAAAGACAGGGTGTCCTTGCAGAGCAAGATGAGGAGGAGGGGTAGGAAATGGAGGACACAGCAGGGAAAAGTGCCTGGCAGCCCAGGTCAACCAGTAAGTATAAGAGAGACACAAAAGGAGGAATGAGGACCAGAAACAAATGTCACCTCCTTCAAAACCAAACCTAGGGACTTCCCTGCTGGGCCAATAGTTAGGACTCCAAAGTTCCACTGCTGAGGGCCAGGGTCTGATCCATGGCTGGGGAACTAAGGTCCCCCCCCACAGAAACAAAGAAACAAACCTAGAGACGAAGCCCACTGTGCATGCAGAGCCAGCCGGTTATAGCCTGTTCTAGATTAGTCTGGTTAGACTAATAAGTTATTAGTTATTCTCTGGTTAGAGAAATAATCAGTTACATAGAAAGAGGAATACAGAGTCTGGGATCCATGTTCAACTTTGGAAGTAAAAACAAAGCCTACTCCAATGCTAAAATTTAGGGACTAAATTATCTGTTTGTGCAAATATCTGAGCCTGGGTTGTGTCCCCTGAGCAGATGCAAACTCTGCTTTCTTGCACAAGCATCAAGCATAATTCTACTGCCAGACAGCATGGTCCCTGGAGCCATGTGATCCATGGCATCCAGGCTAGAACTGTATAAGCAGAGTCCGGGCAAAAATATGCAAATAAAATTCTTTGTAGATTCTGGGGTCATCTGATGTCCATGCCAATACTCTCTTTCTGGAAGGACAAGAAAGATAAGGTTGCTTAGCAATTCCCTTCTCTACCAAATCAGGAAAATGGCTTACTGTCTGTACTATCAGCTTTATGAAATAGATGTGCCAAAAAGCTCAAGAGGGCTCCAGACTG